>JBBPMC010001579.1:0-10076 GCA_038090115.1 Strobilomyces echinocephalus | reverse complement strand
AACCATTCAGGCTAGATATATTTAGACGCATATTGGTTGCACGAAGAGAAATACGAAGGAGGGACGGGAGGGGAAGATGTAGCAGCAGCACAGCAACATCATAATCGCAGTCCAATGAACAAAGGATTGGAAAGAGTGGCTCAGCAGTAGGCGGATTCGAGAGAATGGTGAGGGATTTCTCGTCGAGTTCGCGGCGGGAGTTATTTATGGATCGAATGCGACGGGCGTATCTCCGAAGGACATCCCACTCGGTCCGTGTGGGTGACCGGTGAAACGAATACTGTAGTATGGAGAGAAATGAAACACTGTCCATGATGGATGCTGGTGATATCTCACCTCGGATGAAGAGAGCCGGTGAGATGCTTCTGGAAGGCATTGCACGAGAGGCCATAGGTCTCCCAGCTTTTCCCAGAGTGTGTCCAGCGCTGGTTCCTTGAACGTGCGACATGTTCTCGCCAGACATGAAAGATCGGCTTGAATGCAGTGACGGAAAAGGTTGGCGAGGACCTCTTGTATCTCGAGTGCGTGGTGCATCCGACCAAGATGTTTAGACTCCGCATGTCAACGTTGCTCAGCGAGTGAGAACCCTCGTTGATCAGTCTTTCGTGCTGTCACTGACGGGTCTTCCATTTCCTCCAGATCCCCGTTCCATTCTATTCCCATCTCTACCACTTCAACTACTGCAGTGGCCGGCCAACCCCCAGCGCGACCGCAAAGTCCAACTGCCACGTCCACCAAACGCGTGAACCTTGTACTGCTCACATCAGATGACCCATTTCTCATTGGCGATACAATCCATCGGATTCCGTTTGGTGGTTGGAATGATGTGGGCGATGGACGACGACGAGACGGACAAGATTACCTCGATGTTCTATTCACTAATGAAGGACGAGCGCGGCCGTCTAGACCATATGCGTGCGGCGTGCGCGTTGAACAAGACGAATCAGAACGATGGGGTCAATCAATGTCCCATTCGACCAGCGCGTTCTCTACGTCCATATTGGCGCCTAGTGAGTTTTCTAGCCAGCCTAAGCCAGGTCGTGCGGTAAAGATCGATCAGCTCCCCTGTTCACTAGGATCCTTGCACGCAGAAGAAACAGCCCGAGTCAATGGTCGCTGCTTTGTATTCGCACCACTTCATGTACTTGTACGAGCGCTGTATACCCGAGGAACGGGAAAGTTATCAATCTCTCGAGTCGCTCTGTGTGTGAACGGCGCTCGCTTGCGTCGAGTCCACGATTCTACGGGTCGACCGTCGAAGAGATGCATCTGGATGAATCCTAATAGCGTTCTGTCGGTGCGGGTCTCTCAACATCATAGCGAAAGGGTAGCTTACAAAAAACGAAACGAAATAAACCCAAGATGCGTCAACCATCCAAGAGAAAAAAAAGAAGGAATACTGCAAAGAGGATCGCGCGGCGAGTCGGGTAGCTTTGGATTCAAAAACGGGCGGTCACGTCGGCGAATGAGGCAACGTCAACGCCACGTTGATCCTCTCCGCACACTGCGGTGGGACGTCGCTTGCTTCAGCCGCATACGTCTGCGACTTGGCTGACCACGACGCATTAGACACGCCAGAACTCGGGGCCCCAGGGCGCACCGTCAACACGACAAACTCGCGCTCGATCTTCCGCTCTTCCGCTCTCAGCTGTCCCTGTCCTGCCCACCCATACCCGGCCGCGTACTTAACGGCCCCCTCAGCCCTCAGCTTGACACAACAACCGGTCCGTGGTCAACAAGAGCTGTCGCGCCTTGGTGCGGATGGGTGACCGGGACCCTGCGCGTCCTCTGCCCACCTGATGCCGTCTGCGTCAATAGACGGATGGCCCCGCGTGTCGGGATGGTTCGATCGCCATCCAGAAGCATGCTCTATCTCGTCCGCACCGACGAGCACGCCCCGATTGGCGCCGACGCCGTTTCCTCGCGCCACCTCACCATCCGGACCTGCTCCGTTCAAAGATTCGTTGTGCTGGGCTCCATTGGTGATGAGGGATAGCGTCAAATCTCTTAGAAACAGGTGAGAATCCCAAATGGCCCACCTCTTGGACTTCTCGATACGTTCCGAGAGCTCCGGCGAAACAATTGGACAGTGCCAACGAACAAGTTTGCGCGTTCTTCTGCGATCGCGTAAGTAGAGGGGGAGCGATCAAAAATGGGAGGACGTACCCCCGTCTTTCGAGCATCATTCCAATCCCGAATTTGGAAATCTTTATGCGAAACTCGCCGTCGAGCAAGATATTTTCTGGTTTGAGATCTCTGTCGAGATCGATGGAGGAGCCAGATGGAAGGAACGGACTTGTCATGCTGACCCAAAGTCGATGACCATGATTTAGCGTGATTGAAACCTGGGAGATCAGACGAGCGGACGACGCGTGAATGGGAACGGGCGCTGATTTCTAGAGGATGGTATCCGGTTTTAGAGTGCAATAGATCAACGGACGCGCCGTGGGTTGTGCGCAGACTTGTATCGGAACTGTCGTAGATGTGATGTGTGTCGACGATACTACGGGTCGTGAGCTGCCTTATAGATTAGCGGGGGCCATAAACACGACGAAACGAATGAGTAGGACGACGCACCGTTTGGGTCGACATGCCCCCATACGTCATGGGGTCTCTCAGAGTGGGCGATGGGGAGAGGCATGTTGGGAGTGGAGATGGAGTTTTTGAACGTCGTTTCGCACGCTCCCTGGAGTGACTCAGAATGCACCACGCACTTCAGATACCAGAGATCGTTGCCAATATTTTCGATTACTGTGCTCCGACACTCCTCGGCAAATATCCCAACCCCGTTACATACACCCGCCGCCAGGCTACTACTGATCTAGCTACTCTGGCGAGAACATGTTGTGCTTTCAAAGAATCGGCATTGGACCTACTCTGGAGGGATTTGGAGGACTTGGCCCCACTTGTCCGGTGTGTCCCCAACGCCATAACATATCACCGATCGAGGCTGGACAGCTGTAACAAGGTGAGATTTATTTCTGGTGGTTCCTGCGTCTTGCTTGACGGATGACCATCCTTGTGACATATGTATGTAGTATTCATTCATGAGACCCCTCACCCAGGCTGAATGGGGCGTCTTTCAAGGCTACGCGCGTCGCATCCGATTCATACAGGACTTCGATCGTCACATCGACTGGGGATCTGTTGTGACCTTCTTAAACCCTCCTACTACCAGCCCACTCTTCCCAGACCTTCGCACGCTGCATTGCCAAGATACTGCAGCAATGTCTTCGTTATGCCTGCCTTTCCCATCCCTTGTTTGTCTCGACATCTTTTTCTGGGATTATCGTCATTGCGATGCGGAGGTTGCTCTCGAGTCGTTTTCCAAATACTCCCCAAATGTCACGGAGCTTAGTATCGATGTCATGGATATTACAGCTACAACGAAGAAAGCCAGTCCAAACTGTATATGTGGTTGGCCAAACCTCCATTCCATCGACTGTTCTTGCATCGCTGTGGATATGGATACACTTGTACATCTTTCATGCCTTCCCACATTGACCACTCTCAGGCTCGGTTCGGGCGTCATACTGCCGGCTTTTGATCTACCCCTTGCCTTCCCAAACTTGCAGGTCTTGGAGCTACGTTCAGACTCCTTCGACCTCATTTCGTGCTTCCTCACTCAGACCCGGCTGCCTGTGCTCAAGGATTTTGTTGGAAGAATCAACTGCCGTCCTTCCAGGGAGCAACTTGCATCTTTCTTCGCTGCTTTCCGTGCGAGTGGCAGTTATTGCACCGTTGAGGTTGTTGAGTTGGAACTAGCGGAACGGGATCATCGGTATCCTCACACTCTGGATTTGGAGATCTTGCAGCCGTGCATGGCATCCGTCCATCTTCGTTTTCTCAAGCTCGATTTCCTGTGCGATGTGGCTCTGACGAGCAGTCAGCTGCTCATGCTGGCATCTGAGTGGCCCAAGTTAGAAGAGCTCGCCATAAACGAGTCATGGGGATGGAACACCACAGGAGGAATCACCCCATGCGGCCTCGTACAGCTTTTGAAGACATGCCGGTCGCTCAGGAGAGTTGCGCTCCGTTTCGACGCCCGAGGTTACGTGGAAGTCCTGCCGGACTCTATGCTGGAGGATTTCGAAACTGAACTGCGCATGGTCCTCGTCCTCGATTCCTCTCTCGAAACACGATGTATACCAGCCATCACCACTTTCTTCTGCAGGCTGGATGAAAGCTCCAAATTCGGCTTTGAACTCCGTGACTGGGGGGGCCGGGGACAGACGCCGAATAGAGACTTTCCAGACATGAAAGAGCACACGAAACGTTGGGATGTCGTATTTGCTCGCACCGCACAGCATTTCAAATCCCAGACTCCAGATGCCCGACGTGCGTCGGTGGAGTAGTGGTCAACGAAACCTTACTCGTCTTCATTTTCCAGATCCGTCCACGTGCTCGTGTATTTTATCTCTTGTTTTCTGTCCATCTAGTACTCGTCCCAGAAATCGAGGAAGTGAATGAAAGACAGTCGCGATCGCTTGGACTAGCCTCTGAGACTGTATGGATGTCGTGCAGCCTGTTGTGTCGACCAGCTCTACGAGACGAAGACACTTGTTGAAGGCTACCCGTCATCGCAAGTCTTTGGAGACATGTATCAGGAAAAAGTAATATACGCAAGTCGTTCCTCAACCGACCGAGCACCGAACACGCGCCGACATCGATCACGCGGGCGCCATTGGATGACACGACGCACGCTGACCGATCGCGTCTGTAGCCTGATCGTGTACCTTTTCCCAACGGTGGATGTTCACGTCCAAGTCCACCCGTGACCCGTTCATGTGACTGTCCCTGGAAAACAAATGAAAACCCGGGAGGGAGATGAGAGCGAAAAAGGCGGCGATGCGAGATACTGCGTCTTCGTCGATGATTGAGCTGATGACGTCCAGGGAGAACAGGCGGGGAAGCGTCGGTCCGAGGATCTCATGCAATGGTGTGCATTCAGCGTCACGTCGCGTGTCTATAGCGAGAGCCATGTCGTTGAGAAACGGACATGTCTGTAAAAGCCGCAGTAGCCCGTTTGGAGTGATCCCACTCGTCGTGTTCCAGCCCCAGCTATCACTTACCCAGAGACCTTCTAGGCATGGCCATGCAGACGCCAACGTGAGCAAGTCGCTGTCCGTCAGACCCATGTTCCACCTGATGTTGAGGTCGGCATGACGAAGATTGCTAAACGCCATGCATGGCCGCAAGTCATCCAAGCAGAGAAGTGGCACTGGATGTATGCCACGATCCGCTTCGTGACGCACTACGAAATTGCGAATGGTGTGACTAGCACCGGACGCCTGCACGCTCGTACAAAAGGAAGAGAGCTCTGACCGGGAAGGGTACTCAGAAACAATAGCACTGAGCTTTGCGATGGTAGGTAGCTGAATGCAAGAGAGGAACTTGGAAACGGCACCCCAGGACTTGGGTCGTAAGGACATGTGGTGTAAGTCGGAAAAGATGAGAGGTGAATCAAACTCTAGCAGTGGCATATCCGGTGCGAAGCGGAGCCTGGTTAAGCAACCTATGCGCGACAGATGCGCAATTGTGACAGCATCCAGCGGTACTTGGGAACATGACACTTCCTCGAGTTTCTGCCACCTGCGAATACAGCAAGAAATAGCTTTTTCAGAAGAGCGATCGACAACCAGAAAGTGCGCCTCATCAGCAAATTCACCGGGAGCTGTAGGGCTCTGTAGGGCTCTGCACAGCACGTTACAGCTGTCACAGTGTCACACGAAGGTCCCCATCTGTGCAGAGTCACACAGAGCCGTACAGAACCGATAAAAGCTGTGCCATGCTGTGCACACACCGCACACTCACTACAGCGCTGGCAGCGTGTGGTTCAATGTAGTAGTCTGTACCTCGTGCATGCTCACCAAGTTCAATGTAGTAGTCTGTACCCTCCTGCACAGACATAGCCCAACTATGAACTCGAGGAATTGAAATGATTAGCATTCACATTTTTCTTTCATATCCGAGTTGTAAACACATAGCATTGATCCAACACGCAGCAGACAGGTATAAAAACTACGCAGCGCAACGGAATCTAGCCGTCGAATTCCAAACCTCCAAACTCGGACTCAGACTGCTCATTAGATTCCCCAGCTTCGGCTCCAGACTCTTCAGACACCCTCTCGCGCCCATTCTCATCCTCAGAGTCCGAAATGTCCATTCCAAACTCGCCACGCAGTGAATCATCAGCATTTTCAGTGTCCGGAAACCCATCTCTATTTCATATGTAAGCACACGGGCATAGTCGTTGTAACCACTCACGTTTTTTCAAGTGCCCACTGAGATAAAACGAGCTCGAAACGCGGACCTTTGGTGGGATGTTGCGCAAGTTGGCGGATACTGTTGAGGAATTTCGTGTAGGACACTTCGAGTAACTTGGCATTGAGATTCGGATTGCTGTCGCGGCCTTGACTCCTATACTCGTCGAGCACAAAATGAACCTGTTTACATGGTCAGCCACGACGGGGTAGAAGTTGTAACCACTCGCTATCGCCACCACCAGTGCAAGTGCCGTCTTTGGGACCGTTCTCTGGAATTCTGGAAATGTCCGCAGAGCCATTGGCGCACTAGAATAATATACAGTTTGACAGACTTTCTTGATGACCGTGTGAGTGAATAAGAGTCTCTTCCCCTGCAAAAAAAGTATCAGTCGACCATCTCAGTGCAAGAAAGCACAAACCTTTTCATCGGGATCTCCACGTAAGTATTCAGAGGTCGTCAATAAGTCATTAGCCCTGCTTTTGATGGCATCTAGGCGAGCGCTTTTGGTAGTAGCCGTTGGAGGAGGATACAGCGAATACTGAACGGGAACCAGCGTCTGAGTAATCTGCTTAAGCCGACTCCGAAATGATGCAATATCCTCGTAGAGCTGGTCACAATAGTAGTAAGTAGACTCGAAAACTAGGACGGAGAGCCTTACCAAAGCAGCCATGTCAGGTTTACAGTCTTCGTAGCCTGGAAGAGAAAAAAGTCAGACATCAGCACGAGGTAGTAACAGGAAACCGTACCCTCTTCAATATCCAGTTCCTCCCTCTCGTAGCGCGCCACGATCGCTAATATGACTTCGTAACAATCGTTTTTAATCGCTACTTGTTTCTTGGGCAGGAAAGGATGGGTGTGAAAAAGGGATCGACGCATTTCCGCTTTGGCTATCTCCAGGAATTGTGTCCAGAGTGGAGGGTAAAAGCCAAGCTGTGATGGCTTAGCCACGATCATGGCCTTCGGATTCTTCGAGTATTTGCCACGACGACCTTTCCCCACTTTGCTTCGACGGTTGTCTTGGATCTTGGGGCCGTCGCAGCTCTTTCGAACGACGTTGGCAGCATGCTCCCGCTGCACAGTCAGGACCCTCTGATCGTCTGGAGCGACAACGCGAGTAGTAGCACGTTCCTGCTGTGCAGCAGGAAGTTCTTGATCACCGCGAAGGATAGGTACTTCATAACGAGAGTCGCGTCCAATGAAATCATCGCCGGTCCGGTGTCGCTTCGACTTATGATAGTTGCGAGAAGCACCGCCAGAAAGATACTCTTGGTCAGGGGATCTGATACGGCGATTGCTTAACTGATGACGAGCCAGAACGTCATAGTTAGTGTCAGCCTGTCGGAATACATCTGAGCACCGTCATCTTGACCTATCATATATACTTACATGTTCATCGCCATGGCGCACAGCCACCTGAGGTCGGTTCTCATAGTCGTCGTTCCCCCTCGTTGAGATTAAAGTGGAGTTGGTGACACGCTGCAGGGGTTGGGCATCATCACGGGGGACTAAATGAGATCGTGATCACGTTAGCACACCACTGAAAAGAACAGAAAAAAATATAGCGAAATGAAATGTAAAATGTCGCACCTTGGTCGTCCTCAGAATCAAGCACATCATCGACAATCATATGGTGGTCATGATCATCACTGCCCGGATGGTGTGTATCTTCATCAGATACATTTCGGTCGTGGTCGATGTTCATCTCAATCTCTCTTCCATCATTGCGATTAGAGCTCACGAGGAATGCCTCGCCACGAAAAGCCAGCTTCCGAGAATCCTGTAAATTTAAATTATCAGTTAAAAGATACTAGCGAGTAGACGATAAATACTTGGTTGTGTCGATCAGAGTGGAAGCTTTTGTTCGCAGATGCACGATTTTGGCTTATAGAGGCCACCGCGACATTCTTGGGACGATCTCTTTCGAATTCTTCTAAGGTCTGCTTGCCAACAAACTTGGGCATGGGAGCTGGGACATGCAAGCCAAAACGGCCTTGTGGACCGGACGGAAAGATTTGTTGGGATTCGGAATCTAAGGCGTCAGAGTCCGCGCCGCTGTCCGCCGCACTCTAGACAATGACCATCCTTAGCTGGTGGTCATGTTACCCGCCGCAGTACGAACCTTGGCTCTACGTTTAGTCTTCTTCCGACGGCGCACAGCAGGGGCCATCTGATTGACCGGCTCGTTCTGAAGAAGGTCTTCGGGCTGCACGGATGGACGGCGCGTTTCTTCAATGGCGCGGCCTGCTTTCTCCAATTGGGCAACGTGTCCTCCTTTGCCAGCCGTAGTGCGGACTGGCCTTGCTGCGTGCACTCTGGAGGGAGCGGAATCGGTTTCCTTTGGGCGGTTAGTTGGCGCCATGGAGGTAGCAAACCTGGAGAAGAACGAGACGGGAGACAAAGAGCCTCGGGGGCATGTCAACGACACGGCTCGTCTAAATAAGAAAATCAAGCGGGTTATCCCCGGCGGCCAGCAGGCCGATTACCTCTTTGTCAAACCATGGGGCGGGTGGTGATTTAGCGACACGTCAAGAGTCGTGAGAGACTTGTTTTTTTATGTAGAAGAGACACCGCCACTGTCATCGGTTGTCCATCTGCGAGAAGGCTACACAATCAAACTTCGCAATGGTAGTGGGCGTTAACAGCGTCTCTCTCCAAAATATACATTGGTCGTGGGTTTCTACATAACTTCACGTACAGTACGAGTTAGGAGTGTGTCAACCAAGTATAATGCCGAGTGACATTCCTTCGCTAGGGATAACGTTATAGATCCGGTAAGGTCTGTAAAGCGATGTAGCCCGCGACTCGACATAGCCTTCCTTCCTTGTAGGAGGAACCCAGGACCTTGGACTTCTTGTCCCATCGTTCCAAATCTCGAGATGAACTGTATGAGGATCGAATTTGCCTTTGTCCTACAAAGTTACCAAGTAAGGAATCAATCCGACAACAAAACAAGCCGACGTACATAGATTATGATCTTCTTGCCAGGCTCTCCAGTACGACATGGGTAGCACCCCATGAGAAGTTATCCATGCGTCAGATGGAGTAAATTGGAAGGAGGAAGGAGAAGATAGGAATGGCGAGAATGTAGAATATTATCCATCCAAATGTCCCATTTGCGACGAAGGATGAACACGAGAGCTCGAAGTCCATATACCGCGCCAATCATGATAAGTAAAACAACGGGAACAGTCTTGCCTTCGCCAGCGACCGACCGAAACAATCAGGCTGTTCCACGCAATGTGTTAGCAATATGAACCAAAATTAAGCAACGAGCTTACATGAGCGATGGTGGGTTCGACACCAAATTTATCACGACGATAAAGCGCGTTGCAAAGGCAGCATTCATCTGGTGCAACCGTGTACATAGGCATCTCGGACGAACTCCGTCTTGTGCATCGGGAAGTATCTCAGAAGCAGAGTCGTCAGATAACGATCCTCTCCTCGATGTAACAGGTTCTTCATGTGCAGCGTGTCAATGCAATTCTGGGAGTAATCGGAGATCATCTAGTTTGAGGATCAACAGAGGCTTGTGCGTGTCGGCGGTACAGGGACGGAAAAGCGTGAAACAACCGGGTCAACAGGTGACTGAACCGAAAAGAGACTCAAAGGCTTTCGCCATGTGGTGGGAGAGGAAGTATTCGTAGACTTGCATCATCGTAATGATGGACTGCTTGGCATCGGCGAGCGTCGTCTCACCACAGACACCGAGCACCTTCTTGTCGTGAACCATGCTGTCAAAGAAATATCAGCAGCAATTGAAGTGAATGCAGCGGGCTACGCACGCAGAGATCAACCGGTTCAAAGAGAAT
>JBBPMC010001578.1:0-10079 GCA_038090115.1 Strobilomyces echinocephalus | reverse complement strand
CGTTTCTACGCTTTTCACCGCGTTGCTCGCACTCGGCGCAGGCACCACGGCGTTCGGTCTGTGCGTTGCCCGTCTCAAGCGTATGTCGTGGCACTGACTTCTCCACCCGGATTTCGACGCCCGCCATTCATCCCCGTTCGCGAACCACAGATACGAAATCTACACTTCGTTCACGCTGTGGCCGGTCGAGGTCCGAAACGACCTGCGCGCCGGAATCAGGGCCAAGAACCAGGGCGACCACGCTCTGAGCGAGCGCTTCCTTGCTCGGTACGTGCCTTTTGTGCTCCGCGTCTCGCTTTTTGTCCGTCGATCGTTTCTCTTGTGCATGGTGCCCGTTTCTCACCTCGCATGCCCGTAGTGCTTACCAGACAGCCACCGCCCTCCCGTTGTCGGCGCTCGGTTCTGATCCATACCTCAAACTGTCTGGCATTGCGGCCGTCCTCGCAGAGGTCGCCCCGGAACGACGCGCGAAAGACGTGTTGCGGAGCGTGTGGGACAAAGGTGACATCTCTTCCCCGCCGAATCCCCCCAGAGATGGCGACGGCGGCGGTGACGACGACTGGGCCACCTACACATTCACCGACGAGGAACGCCTCCGCAGAGTCGCCGTCGCCTGCAAGCTCGCTGAGCTGTGCACGAACGACGAGGCAGAAGAGGAAAGATGGCTCGTGTGGGCGGTGGAGGAGGTTCTCAGGCTAGCGGGCGTCCGGACGAAAACCGGGGCCCGCTCCGGCAGCCCTTCGGCATCCGTCGTGCTCGCGGAGCTCGAGCTCCCGTCTTGGATGCGCCGAGTTGATCTCGGCGCACCGCTCGCCGCGTTGGGGTCGGTGTATGCGCGCAAAGGAAACGTCGAGTGAGTCCTTGGCGCGTTCACCAAGCCTATCGAACGAACGCAATCATACGAACTCATCAAAAGTTATGCCATGCCGCTTTATCTACAGGCCGTATCGCTACTTCTCCCACCCGACATGGAGAACGTGACTATCGAAGATCGTTGCGAGGGTGCGTCTGCTCTTTCTCTTTCCTCGTCCGACTTGACGTCTGTGTCCGTAGGTGCTCAACTGATGAACAACCTTTCGGAACTGATCATGCGACGACCACCTTCACCCGAGATCAGACACCAGGCCGAGGCCTGGGCCCGTAAAGCGCACGGATTGATTCAAGCCGTGCAAGGGATGCCTTTGCCTCGAAGAGGGTGGTTCAGCTCCGACAGCGAACCGGGTAAACAGGTCTGTGACCAGGTGTTGGGCGTGGTGTTGTTCAATCTCGGCATGCTGCGCGAGGTGAGCATCTGGCTCTTTCTGACGATCGAGTTTTTGATGGCAGTAGATGGACGAGGACCATGCGACCGCGCATTTGCTGTACGAACAAAGCCTGAAGCAGTGCGAAGGGGTCGGAATGATGGAAGGAGTCCAGGAGACCAAGCAAGCCTTGAGGAGACTTGGTCGTACTGACGGGAGCTAGGTATACACGGCTTGGTGCGACTGACCGACTGTCGATCCTTTGCTCTAATGTCTACCCAATACCCTCGAGGTTATACAGGATTAATGTACTCGTATACGGCGGCATTGCGTCGTCGAGCAGTTGATCGCCAGGAGCGGTGCCAGGGGTCATCTAGCTCTCTCCACCGCTTTCAATACCTTCTAATCTCCACCCTGTGACGCGAATTCAACGTCGGATCGGCGCCCACGGATCGTCGCTACCATTCCAGAAGCAGTCGACATCCAGGGACACGGATTGCATAGAGCACTGGCATGTGATACTGAGCACGGTGGTCATGCGTGCCAGTATGTACTACCCGCTGCAGTGGTTCTCACATAGCCCGTTGACCGGTGTCCCTGAGGCCCTGTTGATGGTATATCCTTCGCTTCGCACAGCTCGATGGCAGGCGGCGGTTAATTATATCGTTGACAGATAACCTGGCTTGCGAATACTCACAGTCGCGAAGGGTTTCCCTGACAAAACAGGCGTCAAAATAGGGCTCTTCAATGTCCCGAGCATGGGATGCCTGCGACTTGATCAATGGTACCATGTGGAGCAGTGAACGTCTCCCAGATTC
Organism: Strobilomyces echinocephalus; assembly: GCA_038090115.1. Taxonomy (NCBI): domain Eukaryota; kingdom Fungi; phylum Basidiomycota; class Agaricomycetes; order Boletales; family Boletaceae; genus Strobilomyces; species Strobilomyces echinocephalus. Next base: position 8,020 of record JBBPMC010001578.1, on the reverse strand, counting down.
TCTCACCAGGCAGTGCCACATGCTTGTTGGTCGCTATGATAATCCCGACGGCCTCGAGCTGTCAGGCCCATTAAAAACGGCAGGATTGCGCTATGGTTGAGTCACTGCACGGACATGCTGCGGCTCATCCTAGTCGCTATTACCACTACCTTCTTTGGCGCCAGAGCCCAGTTCATCGATCTCACCAACAGCTCCACTCCTTTGTCATGCCTCGCAGAGTCGACGGGCGTGCACGTTCCTGGCACTGTTCCGTGCAACCCATATGAGCCCCTGCAGCAGCACCTCGCATTTGCTGGACCCGCTGGTATGACGGTCAGCTGGAGCACTCACAGCCAGCTCGATAACCCTCAGGTTTGGTATGGCGAGTCGCCCATCGCGCTCACCAACGTCGTCAGCGGGACTTCGACTACGTATCCGAGCTCCCGTGTGTACGACAATCACGTCAAAATCACGGGGCTCAAACCGAACACGAAATACTGGTACCGCACCTCTTACCAGTTGAGTTTCCGATTCCTTGTCTTGTTCCGCTGTCTCATCCCCCCTTTTTTTTCCAAGGAACTGCGCCGGGTGCGCATATAGACCCACGGACACATTTAGGACTGCGCGTGAACCCGGTGATGAAACCCCTTTCACGGTGGCGGTCGTCATCGATCTCGGACTGATGGGCAACGACGGTCTCAGCACCAAGGTTGGGCCATATGGAACTTCAGCGAACCCACTGGGTCCCAACGATCTCAACACCATCCAGAGTCTAATCGAAAACAAGGAGTATGCCTTTGACGTCAGCTAGTCGACCATTTTAGCTCATCATCTATCAGCGCATTTGACTTCATTGCACACTTCGGAGATATCGCCTATTCTGATTACTTCATTAAGGAGAGCTGGAATGGGTACTTTGGCAACGACAGCCTAATCCCGAACACGACGAGCGTCGTCGAAGGCTACAATGTCTTGCTCGAGCAGTATTATGACCAGATGGCGATCCTCACCAGTGCGAAACCCTACATGGTTGCTCCTGGAAACCATGAGGCGAGTCTCCTTTCTATTTATCAATTCTCACACTAAACGGCGTGCACCACCCTAAATAGGCTAACTGTGATAACGGGTAAGCGCTGCGTTCGTGTACTTATGATCCTGATACGACTCGTACACACTCAGTGGAACTACGGATTCCGTCCACAATATCACATATACCACCTCCATTTGTGTCCCAGGTCAATCGAACTTTACCGGATACAGTGAGTCGTGTATCCCGTCGCGCTCTCGCATTCGTCACCTCTGACTCTCTGCAGTCAACCACTTCCGTATGCCGTCTGACGAATCTGGCGGTGTCGGCAACTTCTGGTACTCCTTCGACTACGGCCTCGCCCACTTCGTCATTCTCGACAGTGAAACTGACCTCCCTGTCGGACTCCAATCGCCGGATGAACCTGGAGGCACCGACGCCGGTGCGAACAATGGTCCGTTCGGATACCCGAACCAGCAATACGAATGGTTCGAGAATGACCTCGCCTCGGTCGACCGCGAAAAGACGCCCTGGGTTGTCGTCGGTCTTCATCGGCCGTGGTATGTCGCCGCCAAGAATACCTCGTCCAGCGTCTGCTTGGTGTGCCAGCAGGCGTTCGAGCCGTTGATGATCAAATACGGCGTCGACCTCTACATGCAGGGACACATTCACGTGAGCGCTTCGCACACTGGGTCGTCTCTCGCCAGCTGACTGTCCTTCGTGTCGCATCTAGGCTTACGAGCGCAATGCGCCGATCGCCAACTGTGCGTACCTCGCTTAGAGCCCCCGTCTGTCTACCTACTCCTTTGTCGCTCGTTTCTAGACTCTCTAGACCCTAATGGGCTGAACAACCCCATCGCGCCCTGGAACATTCTCAACGGCGCCGCGGGTCACTACGACGGTCTCGACACGCTCAAGTCCCCACCGTACTGGTCCGTCAAAGCGTTCGACGAGTGAGTCTGTCGATCGATCGTGCGTGCATGCTGACGATGACGGCCCGTGCGACAGCGCCTATGGTTGGTCCCGACTGACGTTCCACAACCGGACCCATCTGACGCACGAGTTCGTCGCGAGCGCCAACGGAAGCGTCCTCGATTCTGCGACGTTGTACAAAGCGCACGACTTCTCGAGCGGGAACGGAAACGGTCGGGGGAATAGCACTGGTAACAGCCAAGGAAACGGCAATGGCCATGGTAATGGCAATGGCAATGGACCGTAATGGAGGAAATTAGCACGGGAATCCGATCATTGCTGTGAATGTAGTTCGGGCGGGAACAATTACTAGCAAATATCTCGGCGCTACGTTGTTCAGGCAATACAGCTCGGTTTGCGATAGACCAACGATGAACGTACTCGTATCATAATCGACGAGGGAGGGGATCTCAGCGCTCCGAAAGCATGGCATCCACGAACTGATTCTTCGTAGACAAACGATACTCGTACAATTACTCGACAAAACAGCGCAGAGTCGGGCACTGCATACTGAACGACCTACATCAGCTGACAAGACGGCGATTTCTGTTCGACATTTCCTTTCTTTATGCGGTATGGAACGGGAAAAAATGAAGGAATCTGACCACAAGCCATTGAAATACGTTCAGCACGTCGATATTAGGGTACTTCGCACATACTGAATACCAACCTCCAAGGACGCTAAGTAGATCAGAACAAACGACCTGATGGACATATCAATGGCTTTCGTCTTTCCTCGTATCTGATGCGGTGCAAATAGAGCGAATTATTCTCAACCTGGTAAGTAAACTGACGAACCTCTAGAGAGGCTAGCTAGAAGTTTGCTAGGGAAGGATCACGGAGGTCCCTTGCAGATAAAAGGTGAGGTAGCGAGTGGAAAAATCAACCGCAAAGTTCTTCAATGACGCGAAACGATCAGGGTGTCTCAGTGGGCGCATCGCGTCGTTCGGCCGGCGCGTCATGGTCGATGATCCGTGGGTGGGGTCGACTTGCGATTCGTGTGACGCTAGATGGAGTGCAAAGATCATGATGGATCGTACTTGCCGTACCCGTCGACGAGCCGTGGCCCTGTGATGACCATCACGCGATGAAAGGTGGACGGCGAGCTGTAGCCGGATCGGATGCGTCGCCAAGAACCCCGACTTGGCAATGCTCGAGGCATCCCCGTAAACAGTCAGCGACATTTGAATGCACTCTTCGCGTCAGCTCTCCCTGTGAAAATCGGACACAAAGCGGTAGTAATAGCCAAGCCTGAAACACGGACCATCAGATGCATCTTGGGACGGTGAGAGGGCTCACGCTCACATTTGGCCATAGAAAATGACGGATTCTGTTGACGTTGTCGAGGGGATGAGGTACCTCTCGAGTATGTCGACGACTTCTTCGCAGATGCGGATCATCTCACCCCCAAGCCTGTCTGTTGCATGATGCATGACGAGCAGTGATGGGATGTTCGTATCCGGACGAGAAAAGCTCGCGTTCCTCTATAGTCAGCTCCGCGCTCAAAAAGGCGATATCCTTCATATGATCGACCACGTCTGATGAGATGTGTAAGCGCAGTTAGCGTTGACCATGGACCCGGAGGTGACTCACCGTCCCAACGTTTGTCTGTTTGGTAGCCTTGGCTTGACAGAGGAGTTCTTCGCGAGACCTGAAACTCTAGGGCCAGAAATGGGCTGGCTTACCGTAGACGCATTGTAGAACAGCTAGAACGGTACACTGTTTAACCACAAACCGAGTTGTTATTCACTCGGCTTACTCCGAGTCGACAGGTCGGATACACATTGGATTTGTGGGTGGTATGCGAGGTGATCTGACGAAACAGAATTAGAGCTTGAATTCTGCACAATTAGCATTCACAGAAACATCGAAGCTGTCCCATTTTTTTCAGTCTGTGGTGAAAAGTAGCGAAGGACGCAAGCGCTCACTAACTTCATGTTTGGCATTCCCGAAAGTGACATTCAGACAGATACTCTTGGACTTCGGGGATTCTCTTGAGGTTGAAAGGTACTTGGAAACGTTGCATGCCTATTTGAACGAAGTCGGCGAGTTAGCATCGGTAGTATACTGAACGATGAAGACGAGTGAGTGACCTTGAGAAATACGAGCCGATTTATGGTACTTGTCAGAGAGCTCAGTAGTTTCTTTCCGGGAACTAATAGTGCGGAGGATCACTCTTGGCAAAATGTCACGTCTGTCAAATACAGTCCTGCTCGTGCGAGGATGAGCGCATAGGACTTTGTCCTCGTGGCGACCATCCCCACCCAAGAACGGTACGGCTGGCGGAGCAGTATTCCGTAGTTTACTCATGGTAATTGTGGCTATGATCGACTAGTCGTCGCAACGCCTCCAACTGCAGCATGTTCTCTTTTGGGACGCCCTGATGGCCCTCAGTATACAAATCATCGATATCCACCGAATCTCGACTCACAGCCAGCTCTGGTGCAGGCGAGAGATAGTTGACGAATCGAGTGCTGCAAGAATCGAGCGCATGGTGCTGAAATTTTGCAGCGATGTATATCGCTACATGGATAACTTAGTCAACCATCCAACAAGTCCAACAAAAATACTTACGTCTGCAACCTTGATGAAATTTTTTACCAAGAGTGTGCGCTTTGTAACATCATGCTCGTTAAGAATATTCCAGGAAACCCAGCCCATGATCATTGTACTCAAGCGGGAGACAGCTCTAACATTCACGGGCGGCTTTGGTCCCTCCCCCTGTCTCCAGTATCTCTTTCGGGTTGGATGGCACAGTAGAGATCACAGTCCATGGTTGCCAACTGCCTGGCCAGTTCCAGAGCATCAAATTCGGTGACCGTGATAGAGCTGAAATCTCTTCCCCGTAGATTTGAAAGCAATGTCTTGGTCATCATTGGTCGGGGGATCTCAGGAGAGAAATTGATAAATATTCGTGGATCCCGCTCGCTCCTCGGGCTGATAACATCGGTATCAGCATCTTGGCGCAAGACAATGAGATCAAGAATGCGCTGGGATGTCTTCGGCTGTACTGCTGTAGCGCTTCGCGGGTGAAAGCTTCCAAGTGCGGGAGAACCACATCGTCTACGCCCGGCCGCCAGTAGATTTCCAGCCAGGTCTTCACAAGTTTGGTTATGCGAATGCGAATGGGTATACCCTTGAAATGCCGCCACCGAAGCACGTCGTCTTCGGAAAGAGTGGGGGAGGGCGGCCGGAGGCATAACGTTGTACCGGTGGATGATGGCCCGGAGAAGTTCAGTTGGCGCCGGAAATAGTCGGAACGGAAAGAATACAGCAGAGAATGCGGGATCGACGGTGCTATTGTGGGGTATCATCTTCTCGACGACTTGAAGCACTTCCAACGATGCAGCGACCAGGTGACCGCCCCTGAACACGGCTCCCTCCGGGCGGTGTCAGGGGTCCTAGCGCAGTGGCTGGCGCCCTCGTAGGTACGGCGAATACCAATCCCACCCATCCAAGCATCTCCGCACTCCAACTCGTCAACTCAGACTCCTACAAACTCGACCAAGGTCGCCACCAATGGCAGATATCCAAGGGTGCTTTTCCCCTTTTTCCGTGTGCTTTTCTCACCGACGAACTCAGCGCTGAGCGTTCAACCTCGCTGCCGCTCTCGCCCTCTCGCCTCTCCCGGCTGCTCTAGTACGCGCACACCAAGACCCACAGGCGAACACCTTCTCGGACGAGTCCGTCCACCGCCAACAAAAAACCTGCGGATCAACAAGGAGCTCGTGGCACAGATGCGGCTTTCCTGCGTACGCAATGCCCGGCCTGTCGGGACGTCGGCGAGCAGGGCAGATGTGTGCAGCGCGTCACGCATCTCTGTATGTCGGTCAGGGAAATAGGGAGACATTGGTGTCCATACTTATTCAAAACATCCAGCACAACGCACGTCGTGGTGTTTCCTCCGTGTTTCAACATTCACGCTGGCACATGCTCGGTCCGGAGCGTGGCCTGTGTGGACGAGGGCATTTCCTTCAGGCTCCATTGCGTTCAAGACATCCTTGGTACAGTCACGTGTGGTGGGCGCTGATGAGCCCATCCCCCTCTCATCAGAGTATCGCTGAATGTACTTTGGTCAGCAGCCTTTTCACTTTTCGCGCAATGTATTTCGGACGTTATCAACTACCCAGACGAGGTAGCTACTCAGCCTCGAGCAGGTGTGGCATTTCGTCCGATCACAAGTTGCATGGGGTAGTGTTCTTTAGTGCATCCAATTCATCCTGTGTCAGTCGTCGTTGATGTTCGATTGATAGGCAACGACAGTTTCTTCGAGAACGAGTTAGCCTTCCGCTTCATTCTGGCTCATCGCTTGGCCAATACTTACGAATTCATCGCGCATTTCGGAAATACCGCCTTTCCGATACCGATACCTTATCAGGGAGAGTCGAAACTGATACTGAGAATGACGACGCGTGACAGTCGTTGAAGACTACAAGGTCTTGCCCAAGCAGTATTACCGGTCCTCACAAGCTGGAAAGCCAACATCGCACCGGGTAACGGCGAGTCTCCTTTGTATTATGTATTCTCTCCGCGCCTAAAGGCGTACATCCAACCGTGATAATGTTCACAATATCACATCCATATGTGCCCCAGGCCAATCCAATTTCACCGGATACTTCTCCCGCTTTCATCACGAATGAACTATTTTCCATCCCACAATGCATCACTCCCTCATGCCATTTGCTAGTCTAAACAGACCTTCCAGCTGGACTCGGATCCCCGGATGAACTACCAACCTGGAGGCTCTGGCGCGGAGCAGCATTCCGTTTGGATACCCGAACCAGTTGTATGGGTGGCTCGAGAACGACCTCGCCTCAGTTGACCGCGAAGAGATGCCTTGGGGTAATTGTTGGCCGCGGTTACGTCGCCGCCAAGAGCCTTGTCCGACGTCCGCCTGGCATGTCAGCTGGCGTTCGGGCCGTCGATCATTAAATATGGTATGGCGTCGATCTCTACATGCAGGGCCACGTCCGCATGAGTGCAGCGCCATCTTTTGCAGGGAAAAGACAATCCTCGGCGTCCTTGGGCTTACGAGCGCGCCTCCCTCGAGCCACGCCCGAGTTGCCACTCGTCCCCTCGTTTCTAGCTGAATAACTGAGTCTTGAATGTGGAGCAAGAATTTGTTCCAGTCGATCGGGAACGTGATGGTCGCAGCCACGTCGCGAAGACGTTGGATTCTGGCATGATCGTCCTGGTGGTTCTCTATCATGGTGACGAGGACCTAGAGGCGAGGTTGAGCAGCCCTCGTGACGTCGTCGACCGAGATGACAGGATGCAACGTCCGGCGGTCCCAGAAAGTCGACTCGCGCGCAGCGAATCGGTCGTCCTCGCTAATCTTGAATTTGAATTTGCCGTCGTTCCCACGGAGGGACACAAAGAGCTCGGCCGACTCGACGGCGGCCCACACCCCGTTTTCGACCACTGCGAAGGAGAACAACATCATGAGCGGCGTCGAGACAGGAGTGTGTGATTGAGATCTCGTGCATTCCGCTTCACGAAAGGTGGTCAATATTGAACGCCGCATCAGACTAGTCTGGTAACCAGACCATCTATGAGGCAAGCCGTCGATAGACGGTCTGGTAAATTTCGTTCGCGTTTGTTGGGCTGCGCGGGCACGTGATGTGTGGCCAATGAAAGAATGCAGGATTTCATGCCAGGAAAACATTTAGTTTTGGTAAATAATGTAAATTATAATTCGGATCGGTCGACGACGCGACTTGGACGCGACACGATCACTTACGACCCGCAATGACATGGATTATTCGAGCCATATATCCCAGCGATCCTAGTTGCCCCGCTAGATCATCTAGATGCCCTTTCTCGTGTAATGATCGCCGACAAACTTCCAGACGACTACCTAGCGACACTCGCAGAAAAAGAGAGGACGGAAGCTCTGCGAGCTTGTCTAGTTGTCTGAACTACGGTATCAAGACGGTAGCGATCAATGGAGATACTCGGGCGTTCGTTGACTGATCGTTGATACTCAGGCCGTATCACCCAGTCTGATATCTCCTCGTGCGTCATCTTCAGCTGATTGATGTG
>JBBPMC010001577.1:0-10081 GCA_038090115.1 Strobilomyces echinocephalus | reverse complement strand
CTAGGTAGGGTGTGAGCTGCGAGGAGACGGAATTACATAGCAGTAGCTCGCTGGGATGTTCCGAAATGACTTCCGGGGTGGTCTTATCCAGAGACTGCAAGGGGAACTTCCACACAAACGCCTCGAGAACGCTGTCCGAACGCTTCGCTCGAAAGTAGCCGTTCAGACTCTCCAGTTCCCTAACGCGAGTGCACCAGTGTATGGATGATGCAGGCATAACGAGACCCGGAACTATATTGTAATTGATTACACTAGAATTGACTTCATACGGAAGGGTTCACGTTTTATAGCTATTCGGATTTCGGACTAGTTTTGCATGCGACCATACAGTCACAACTAGTCACCTCGTAAAGACGACATTTTGCAAACAAGAGCGCAAGGTCCTGTTACCAGTAACAAGTTTAGAACGCGAGCATGAAAATAACGTGCGATCTCTCACGACAACAAGGGTCGATACGCTCAAACGTCGGTGGCGTATCTGCACATGAGCCTCATCAGACATATGGATGACTTGATCCAGTGCAAACGAGACGTCGCTTTCCTGAGCCCGTCGTGTGTTCAGAGGTCGTCGACGTTCCAAACTCGAAGCTCACCGAATGCCAGGAATCCACTTGACGGCGTCCATACGACTCGTGGTCTTGAGCGGTGGCCTGTGAAATGAGCGTTTTATGATAAGTACTTTCCCAGCATCAGACAGTGAAGTGAAAGCGCCTCACCGTAATCCTCTCACGAGTTGATGGTTTCATCCTCGGGTAAGGATGGAACCGGAGAAGGTGACTTGAACGATAACTTGGTAGCCTCCCGTTGTCCGACATTAGAACAGTGCAAAGTCAATTGGCGTGTTCAGCTCGGAGACACGAGGTAAGTCGAGCTAGGGAAGGGGGAAGGGATGAAAAAAAATTCAAGCCCATTTGCAGTTGAAAGTTAAACTCAGACTCGCGTCGTGTCATAAATGTGACGGCACACCGCACCAAATGCGCACAAGTTGGCGGAACTCGACCTGCGACTGCTTCATTTGTGCTGCGTCATACCAAGGCTGCTTGCTGGCAATCTTCTAACAAGCATGCACGAATTGAGGTGCGATTTGCTTCAAGCATCCTAAATTGACGCAAGTTCCAAGTTTTCGTTAGGCCATGGGCTTAGCAGACCGCTTCAAATTGAAACGCCGCCAAAGAGAGAACGTCGCTCTAACTGTACGCTGGCCAGAAATGCTCGCAAAATGCAACCATCATGGGGCCACTCTATCGACAGAAATGGTGCGCACTCGAAACCTGCGTCGATAGACTAATCAACCTGAGAAATACGACCCAGGCAGTGGGAACTCACGGATGTGGGAATGCAAGCGTGACATTGTCACGTAGATAGGGGACATGTCACATGACTTTTTAGGGGCAGGCAAATTCGTCCAAGACCACGATAGCTGAACTGTGCAACTCAACGTGTGCCCGTCAAGAACTTCAAAAGAATCAGCAAGACGTTCGTGTGATGGTATGACCCGCAAAACCACAGAACCCCTTGGACGGCTCAAGCAGTTGGCGAGATCCGACACCCTAGTAGGATGTGCCGCTGATAGCGACGAGTCCAACGACCCGCCAACCAGATGTCCCCTCCTCGTCTGATTGTATTGGAGTGAATCAAGACACTCACCCAAGAGTCTGACACGGCTGAACCCTTGGATTCGCGTGTCGTTTCTACCGCGACCTTCAAGACCAGCACGAGCGGTAAATGAAAACGCTTGGATGCTCCAACGGACGCGAGCGTGGCACCAGTGAGTGTCGAACGAACAAGACGTGTGGATGACTTGTTGCGACCAAGAGCACGGAATTTTTCACCGTTGGGTTATCTCGTCAAGTGTCTTCTGGGACCCGTCTTCGGTTTATTGGGCACTGTCAATTTTTTGCCGTGCAGAGGACCGACTGGCGTAGTGCACGACGCTTGCTTGGTGTTCCTTGAGACGGTGAGCGTTCCATGGAAAAGGTTGGCGGTGGTTCCGGCCGCAAGAATCGTGCAATCACTGCCTTGCCGATGTGCTGTCGTTGGGACAAGAAAAAAATGGGAACTATACGAGTCCCCCGGCAAGCAAGTGGTCGGGTTGTGGACACTGACAGGGCGGCGTTGAGACAACTCCGCGCGACGGGCTAATTTCCAAACAAAATTCCACATGCCACAACTGGTCGGTCTTTTGAACCTCAGCGGTGGAATTCATGTCCCACTTCTCCCCCAACGTCCCCGACGTCGTGGGGTCCTCCCCTTGTCCTCCCCTACACTCTTGATCGTCATCGACTAGCGCGGCCGATTTTCTTTCCAAACGCTTCGGCCAAAAAAATCCTTTCTCATCTATCAACGACGCCACGGCATTTTCGGCGGCGAAATCAACTTCCACAAGCTCTAGCCAAAGCCTACCTAATATTAGAATATTAGTGGTGCTCCTACAATTTTTACTGGAAGCTTCGCGAGGTCTTGGGTCTAGGTAGTTTTTCAACTTGGCCTCCCCATGGCAGTCTACTCACAACCCACAGAGTACTCAACGGACACGATGGCCTGGCAGCCCCCGACCTCGTCTTGATGTATCCCCAGCAACGCGCGAACTTCACCTCCTCACTCCAGAACCCTCGCAATCCCGGCCTCTGCCTATCTCACCCAGAAGCTACACGACTTGGATTACCCCCATGTGGTGGATGGGAAACTGGCAGGGATGTTAATATTCTTTTCGCCATCTTCGTGGAGCGGCAGCTCTGAAAACCCCTTGGACCAAATCCGCCTTGTCTTCCACCCTCCCCCTCTCCGCACGTGTCTGCCCATTTTGCGCTTTCATGTAGGATTCGAGGAGAGAGCTACAACTGCCGACAAGCATATTTCCCCCATACATCAAGTTTCTTATTCGCTGGTCCGTAACATTACCCGCAAAAGCTGGATGATTTGCTGATTACTTTACCGTCATCAGACCACGACAACCTAGATATTCTCGACGAAGCCCTAAACGCCCGGTTTATCCAACCGGCTACGCCCGCTGAGTTGTATCCACTGGCTTCCAAAACGAGTCGGTCGTTGTCGGCATCTAATGCCCATGTTGTCGTACTTGGGATCAACTTTGCATCGTGCAGAGTCAATTAGATTGCGCATGTGTTAGTGGAGGTCCAGTGAGTGTTCTGAATCTGATATGTCCGCACTGAACATGGATTGCGACCCTTGCTGCAAGAGGTTGGCTGTACCTCGACTTGATTGAAGTGGCAACCATTGGCATGTCGGGCGCCAGGGGCACGGCGTGGAGAAAGGAAGGGCGTCGTCGATTTGATGTACTCCGTTCTACAAGCAACATGTCTTTCAGGCGAAAAAATAAAACACCCCGTGGAGTACTGAAAAAGTCGATCACGTGGCCGTCGAGCCAGAGAACTATCGCGGTCCCGTCCCTGCGGCGACAGGGTCTGGTCCATGATCAGCGGGCACCATGAAAACGTCCGGAGTAGTCGATCACCTTATTTCATGCAACGCATTATCACTACCCATGATCATCGACTAGGCTTCATGAAGTACGCTCGTGCGGGGAGACTAGTATCATCGATTGTGTGGGTGGACTGATAGAAGCTGTCCGCTCTCTGTTGTTTTAGTGACGAGGCTGTAGTTTGTGCCACTGCCCGGGCCTCAGCGCTATAGCGACTGCAAGAATTCCCGACGGGAGGTGTCACGTTCCGAGCCTACAGTTATGGTGGCACGATCTCCGAGACTTCCTTATTTGTCCACCACGATCTCCAGAAACGAAAATGCCCGGCGCGCAGAGTGAGTAGGGATACCCTCCGTCCACAATGATAGTCGCTGACCATCACGCTTCAATAGTTCATCCGAAACCAGGCTGTGCGAGAAATCAGCACCGAAGAACCTACAAAGTTCCCCCTGTTCTCCCCGGACGATCAACACGTGATCTAACTACTCCAGGTATCCGATGGTCAGGTGTTGCTCGATTCACTGCAAGGTGCTTTGCATCGTCCTTCTAGTCGGTCTCCAAGTTGGCTGAGCACGCATATCATTACAGAAAAACGCAAGCGCCATACTTCATGGCGCTGGACATCTTACCGGACTGACGGAGAGCTGCTAACGGCGACCATCGTCTTGCCGGGCATCCCGGGCATCGACTGACTCGTGATGTACGATTGTGATCGTGGTCTGTATGTACATCGACTCTTTGGAGTTTTTGCCTACGGGCAACTCCCTCGCCGTTGGCACGACGGGGAAGATAGCGGACGGTCACGTCTTCACGCTGTCCACGCTACACATGTGGGACGCATCTTCTACCAATCATATGGCGTGGTGGCTTACAAGTTCCATGCAGCTCACTCGAGAAAGATGCTTCCCGGAGCGAGCGTCCCGTCATCGTCCACTGGCGGAACGGCGCGCAAGTCTTGGTCCGGGTCAGATCCAGTCCATGACAGTCGTCGACGTAACCACCAAAGGAGTAGAGCACAAGGACGTCCCGTATTTTCCTTACAGACTCTGTCGAACGACGGCAAGTTTCTCTTGTCAGTGGCCACTCCAAGGCAATCATCATTGGGCGCATACTTTTTTGGGTCCCGAGACATTTACGGAATTGGACTTTCACACTCCGGTTATCTTCCGCTTCTTACTCCCCCAGATAGCACGCTCCTCGCGACTGTCTCGTTGAGCCGTGACTCCGATCTCTCGAACGAAATCGTCATTTGGACCATGTACCGATGCTTTCACCTGGTCGGTATCCGTTCTGTTGCATAACGGATCGCGATTTCCCCTGATAGCAGAGGTCGATCTAATCTATTCAGGCATTTGATCTAATAAATTATCAGCGCAAAACCCGTTATACTTGAAAATAGTATGTAGAGCACGATGGACGAAGCGAGAACGTGGCTAGACCCAAGCCTGTTCAAGTCGGCGATATCCATGAGCACACGACGCTACATCGTGCGTGCAGATCGGTTTGGACGTCTGATTGACGTTACCTGTGTGCTAGACCGTACACTCCGTCTTCCTCCAAGACGACCCCGAGTCGAAAGAGGATGCCTTCATCTGATCCGCCAGCTCTCGCTCTCGTCATCGCGCTGGCCGTGAGCCCAATCGTTTGAGCCCCAAAAGTGTAAAACGAAACGAGTTCTAGGTGCTGCCCAGGTTCGGGCTCAAGGAACGATAGCGACGATCGCTGGGCGACGTTCAAAGGGGAGATCGAGCGGCTCAACGCGAGCGCTCCAACAGGGATGCAGTACAAGATCATTTTTCTAGGAAGACATGGCGAAGGACACCGTGCGTTGCCTTCTAATAAAGCGCTCGATACATATATTGGTCTGAGTGCCGACCGTTGCTATCAGATGACATGCGAAAGTACGACATGGAGGTATGTGACACTTCCGCACTCGAGTAGATCTGACGCGATTCCCAGGAGTGGACGAGGCGGGCTGGATCACGCTGCTGCTGTCAAGGAATTTTCATTTTCAGGACAGCATGTGGACGAGAGAGACCGGCGACGGAGAGCTCGTCTGGGGGCGTAAGTCACTCCTCGCTTGCCGTGTCTCGCGTTCGAGCTCGAGCCATCGATCACAGCCGATCCATAACTCACCAAGCTAGGCATAGAGCAAGCGGTGAACGTCAACCGTGCGTGAAAGGCAGAACTCGAACACGGCATCCCTCTTCCAGAGAAACTGTATACCAGTCCGATGCGTCGCGCGATGAAGACCCGTTCGGAGGCCTTCTTAAGCCAGGTCTAAAGACCACTATAGTAGAAGTGAGCTGGTCGTCGAGATTCGACTGACACTCACTGGCTCAGCCTTATTTAAACCCAAGAACATCCGCGAAAGGATAGGCATCGATACAGCACATAAAAGACGCAAAAAATCGGAGATCGCAGGCGATTTCCCCTATTACTCGTTCGAGCCAGAGTTTGCCGAAGAGGACGAATCCTGGGATCCAGGGAGAAACGGACGAAGAGCTTGATATCCGTGCCGGAAAGGTCATGTACATGATATTTCCATCACATCGCACCTTGAATTCAGCGCCGCTTTTCTAAGCGTCTGTAAACATCGTCCTTGTCAAACTCGAGGTTTACATGCATCACCATGTGACAAAGAGGTAATTCGTTGGAGAACCGTCGCTATTTTATCCAAGTCTCGGCGATGACGATTTCGGATAACCTGCCCTAATACCACTTTTCAGGATGCCTGAATTACTTATCGAAAGGGTTCTTTTCTTCCATACTTTCATATCATGTTACATTGCAGGTGAATATTATCTGATGGAGACCCGTTCCCAGTAAAGATTGTACAGGTAACCAAGCCCCCATACATCCTACGCCACGAGTCCTGGGGTCCGGAGCGCGCAACCCTGACCGCGACAATGGGGAATTTCCATTCTTGTATACCAATGACAAAGTTTACGCAAGGTTGCACTCCTTCTCCACCTCCGCTAGCAAATTCTCCCACTTCCCATCATGCAACGAAGCAATTTTCTTCCACTCGTCGGCCAGATACATCCTCTTGAACCAAAGGATATGAGACGCAATGAGGATGTCTGCATAGGAAAAGGTGTCCCCCATCAACCACTTGCCCTCGTCCATCTGGTACCACGTTCTCGCGGAACCAAAGTAATCCTTCTCGATGAGTGCCCAGTGAGCGTCGCGCACTGGCCCTTCTGGGGACCATTCGTCCACCTTGGCTCCTAGAGCCTTTATTCTAGTGGTGACGAAGAATTCTCGGCTGGGATCATTCAAGATCTGCGACACGCGCAAGAAGCTAAATCTGAATGCGGTCCCTTTCAATGCTACCAGCGCGGAATTGAACGCGCTGATCAAGCCTTTGGAGCCGTCTGGGAAAACAGGCTTCTCCGGGTAGGTCTTGTCGAGGTACTCGGCTATCGTCCAAGAATCGGTGATGAGGGCGCCCGTGTTGGGATCGCTGAGAACAGGTACGGTGTACAGTTCGCTCCCGTCCGGACGCTTGCTTGGGGACGCGCCGATCCCTTTGAGCGTTGGAGCGATGTCAGGAAATTCGACCCAGACGGTCTCGAACGGGAGTTTCTTATAGCTCAAGACGAATCTTAAGCATTCATTAGATGGGTGCGACACTATGTGAGTAGGTATGTTCGTACCTCGTCTTTGCGGGATTGGGTGACCAACTGTTACCAGGTAGCTTGGACGGGATGTCATACAGGACCAGAGGCAACATGGCGGAGTGTATGAGTTGCTTGGAGTCGTCGCATACACCTTTTAACTAATAGCTAGCCGACCTTCTGAGTAATTTCTTTTCACTGCTTTATCAGCGTGTTCAGTCAGCTTTACACACTCACTGACAAATGCATCTACTGCTTTCTTATCCTCTTCCGTTAAATGGCGATGTTAGCACAGGTATCCGTATCACACGAATCAATGTGAAGCTCCCTGGGAAATGCGCGGTGTTGGAAAAGCTCGAGTCAGGCGAGAAAATGGGGGTAGGATCTCTAGCTGGACCTCTGATCTACTTACCTTTGTACCAGGCCTTGACCTCTATATTCTCTGGGTCACATGGAATACATTCATAGTGCCTTATCGGGAAGCCAGGGTTTCCCTGATGCGAATTGTGTCCGTCTTACCGTTCGCGAACGGCCGAGGAGAATAACAAGTGCAACTAGTGATCGTCGCAATCAGTGGTTATCTCCGTGTTATAAACGAGACCAATATCCAGGATGAACAGGAAGAGCACCATATACCTTGAATTGCTCGTCAAGACCATATGCATCGTGACCGACAGACCTCGTGATAGGTAGATCATTGAATTCTGAGTGGGCATAAGTAACGGCGAGCTCATCTCAAACCGCCAAGCTCACTCGTCCGAAAATATACTGCGAACTGGCTCATGACCAGGCCATGCAGAAAAAGTATTGACTTGGCTCGCAGCGAGTCAATATCGATAAGGAAATTTTCAGAGATCGCGGACACTCACAGAATATGCCCACTACTAAGACTAAGAGCGCACCCGGTTTCGAGTAAGTAGCCAAAGTATGAGTCTGATGACAGCTGGCATTGACAGGCGAAACGAAGTCGGCGGACAGAGCACCGCATCGCATGCACGGCGCGCACCGGGACCGTTATCTTGCGAACCAGGCGTGTTCGAGGCTTTTTGTCCGGAAGCTGAACTGCTCGGTAGGCTACTGCCGGCCGGCACGGCACGGCACGGTGACCGGAAGGGACCTCCCCGGAAGCAATGATGGTCACTCTACCGACACTCCATCTCGACGATCTGCGGTCGACGGATCCTTCAACGTCAAAGCTTCAAGGTCGGCGATATCCATGAGCACACGACGTTACACCGTGCGTGCCGATCTGTTTTGGACGACGACCAACTGACGTCGTCTGTCTACTAGGCCGTGCAGGGTGTCTTCCTCCAAGATGATCCCGAGTCGAAAGAGGATGCGGTGCGTATACTCCAGATCCGCCAGCTCTCGTTCTCATCATCATCATCATCATCATCATCATCATGTAGGCAGTGAGCCTCGTCCTTCGAACTCCAAATGTGCGAGCTCGATCCTGTTCCAGGTACCGCCTAGGTTCGGGCTCAAGGACGACAGCGGCGATCGTTGGGTAAAATTCAGAGGAGAGATCGAGCGACTCAATGCGAGTGCTCCACCAGGGACTCGATTCAAGGTCTTTTTCGTAGGCAGGCACGGCCAAGGATACCGTACGTCCCCTTCCCGAGCGCTCGATATACGTATTTGGTCTGAGCGTAGATCGCCGCCGCATCAGACAACGTGGCGATGGAAAAGTACACCGTAGAGGCATGTGACGACCTTCACGCTCGATTCGCTCGCGTCGATCCCTCGGACTGACGTGATTCCCAGGAGTGGTCAAGGCAAGCTTGATCGCGCGCCTCGTCACAGAATTCTCATCTTCAGGAGATCAGATGGACGAGAGAGACCGGCGACGGAGAGCTCGTCTGGGGGCGTGAGTGTCACTCCTCGCTTGCCATGTCTCGCGTTCGAGCTCGAGCCTTCATCGATCACAGCCGATCCAGAGCTCACCCAGCTAGGCATAGAGCAAGCGAGGGACGTCAACCGAGCGTGGAAGGTAGAACTCGAACGCGGCATCCCTCTTCCCGGGAAACTGTATACCAGTCCGATGCGTCGCGCGATGAAGACCAATCAGGTCACGTTCGAGGGTCTCCTCGAGTCCGGCCTGCAGACCACTATCGTAGAAGTGAGCTGGTCATCGAGATTTGACCGACACTCACATGCTCATCCTGAAAAACCAGAACATCCGTGAAAAGATGGGCATATCCACACCCGATAAAAGACGTACGAAGTCAGAGATCGCAGACGACTTTCCAGATTATCCGTTCGAGCCAGGATTTGCTGAAGAGGACGAATCCTGGGATCCCGAGATTAGAGAAACGGCCGACGAGCTTGATGTCCGTGCCAGAAAGGTCCTAGACATGATATTCGACAAGGATGAGGAGCAATGTAGGTCCAGAACGTCCCCAACGCCAGGCGGAAGGATGACTGTCACAGTTATATCCATCACATCGCACCATGCGTTTATTGCCGCATTCTTACGCGTCTGTCAACATTGCCCTTGGTACCTCCCAACAGGAGGCACGTCTGTATATGCCTACTGTATGACGAAGAGCTGACCCTTCTGCTAGGTGTTGTACCGATTGTCCTGAGAGCTGATCGTGAGCAACTATCGCTGAATTGAAAGCAGGTTACGATACTGTCATGTACACTAAATCATCGACTAAATGGTATGTAAGATGAAATTTCCGGATCAATAAAAGAAAGATACGTCGAGAAGTCGCTGCTGTGGATTTGATGATACATATTCTGATTAATCTTTGCCTGCTTGGAACTTGCCGTATGTTCCACTGAACTTGAACTCTCCACTGTCAGACCAACGGACATTGACGTGCGACCCAGTCAGGTATAGGTGGTCGAACCTGTCGATCGTCGGTAACGGAAATAGCGTGAAAGCTGACAGCAGTGACTGACCTGACAGATGCTTGGATTCCCCCAAGCAGCTCACTGAACTCGTCGACGAGTACCTTCTGCATTTTAAACTTTGGAGGACCGTCCTGACCCATGAGGGTCCCAAAGACGAGCG
>JBBPMC010001576.1:0-10094 GCA_038090115.1 Strobilomyces echinocephalus | reverse complement strand
GATCATCTTCTCTGATTATCTTGTCACTGCTCTCTTGGGGAAGGCTATGCCACTGCTCGCTGACCCCCTGACCCCTGTCTCTCTGGCGAGCGGACCACGCCTGGAGGGCATACCGGGTAGGGTTGGCGACGGGAACGATGGTGGTCGAGGGGAGGCGACGGGTGGCGGTGGTGGTCGAAGGGACGTGGCGGGAGGCGACGGGGAGCGATGGTGGTCGATGGTTGGCGACGGGAAGCGACGGTGGTCGCGGGTTGGCGACGGGGAACGATGGTGGTCGAGGGGAGGCGACTGGGGGCGATAGTGGTCGAAGGGACGTGGCTGGAGGCGACTGGTGGCGATGGTGGTCGAGGGGAGGTTCCAGGAAGCGTCGTGGAGCGCTGGTGGTCGAGGGAAGGCAACGGGGAGCGATGGTGGTCGACGGGACATGGCTGGATGTGACGGGTGGCGATGGAGGTCGAGGGGACGTGGTGAGAGGCACCGGGGAGCGATGGGTCACCACTTGGACGTGGCGCGAGGCGCTGGGGAGAGACGGAGGCCGCGGTGGAGACGTTGCAGGAGGCAACCGCCGTCGAACTAGTTCGCGGAGATGTCGCAGGGGGCGGCAGCGATCGATTTGGAGTGTGGACGTGTCTGGCGGCGGGGAGACGTGTCAGGAGGTGCCGTCGAGCGATGGTGGCCGTGTGGAGATGCCTGTGGCACGTCCCGATTAGGACGGTGGACCGTGGAAGTTCGTTGGCACTGTGGCATCCGTGTCGCGCCACCACCATCCGCGATGTCCGTACGCGTCCCCATCATCGAGCTCGCCATGTCGCGCGAAGACGCGATCTGCAACGCCACGCCGAACCCCCCGCCACGCGATCTTGCGTCCCTCGAGTCGCGCAACACGTTCCACCGTGCGTATCATTTCGGTCGTCGTCTGCTTTTCGTTCACCGGCGTTATCAGTCCGTTATGTCGACCCCGACGACGATCAAGGGACCGAGACCCTCGTGGTCTCTGTCGGACAAATGTACGTACTCTCGCGTTCTTCTTGGTCTCCGCCGTTCCCTCACACAACCGCGACTCCAGCGTTCGCCTCCTTCACGTCTACATGCCGTCCGTCGACTTACGCGTTGTCGGCACCGACGTCGAATACTGGTACGCCACCATCGTCGGCCTCTATCTGCAGGACAACGGCGACGCCCCGGTGCGTATCGTTACATTCCGTCGTCGACGGCGCTGATGGAAGAGCAGCCCACGGTCTGGATGAATGTGCGGTGGTTCTATACCGCACAGGACCTTGTTAACGCCGGTAATACCGGTAACGCGTGCGTATTTCCATTTCACGCCGTCCGGACACGTCTAACGGTCGTTCAGTCTGGCCAACGCAATGCTCGATGACGAACTCGTGGACACGGACCACAATGCCGTTCTCAACACGGCGTGTATTCACTGTAAGTCCGTCTGCCTGCCTTTCACGTGCGCTGAACGTTCCACAGCCATTGCGCGCGTCCCGCGTATTCTCTCATGGAGGGCCGCCACCCATCGTGGCCTATTTACCCGTTGGGCGGTGCATGTGAGGCTTCGTGTAGGAGCCGACGGCGTCGAGTATGCGCAGCGTGTCGTTATCAAGGTACGCCTAGTATGACCATATCTCGCCGTGAAGATAACCCTTGGGACAGGAATGAACAAGTAGAGCGCGATCAGGTAGTACTTTGTATATAGCGAGTGCGAAAATATATGTCGAATGACGTTGCCGTATATCGGTCAGGAGTAGGGGCGGCATACGACCTATATGTCTGACATATCGTAATTCAACGCGCGGTTCCGCGGCCATAGACAGGTCTCGACGGATGCGATATGTCTATAGCACGTTCCCTGCGTTCCTGACATTTCGAACAGGTTCCACATTGCGTGGAACATATGTGCTACCTGTTCTCTCGACGTGTTCGCAAAGGGCCGCGTACTCGTATCGAGTCCTATACGCTCCAGACATGTTTTTATACGTCCACGTCCATAGTTTCACGATTGGCCGCACAGGTTAGCATACGCTCATATATTGTCGTATACGTTCCACAATGCCCATATACGTCCGCATCCATAGTATGGCGATGGTTCGCATAGGTCCCCATACGCTCCCCAAAGGCCTGTAGACGTTCCCGAAGATGTCTGATATGTTTCCAAAGTCTCGCGCACGCTTCGGAAACGCTCGTATACATCCTAATTCATGTGCCCGCGACGGTTCGCGATGGTGCGCGACGGTTCGCATAGATTCGCATACGGTCCTATCCGGTCCTATCCGTTCCCAAACGCTTGCATGCGTTCCCGAAGGCGTCGTAGACGTTTCCAACGGCTTGTATACGTCCTCATGCATGTGTCCGGGACGGTTCGCGATGGTTCGCGATGGTTCGCATAGGTTCGCATACGGTCCTATGCGGTCCTATCCGTTCCCAAACGCTTTCATACGTTCCCGAAGGCGTCGTAGACGTTTCCAACGGCTTGTATACGTCCGCATGCATGTGTCCGGGACGGTTCGCGATGGTTCGCGATGGTTCGCATAGGTTCGCATACGGTCCTATCCGGTCCTATCCGTTCCCAAACGCTTGCATACGTTCCCAAAGGCGTCGTAGACGTTTCCAACGGCTTGTATACGTCCGCATGCATGTGTCCGGGACGGTTCGCGATGGTTCGCGATGGTTCGCATAGGTTCGCATACGGTCATATACGGTCCTATCCGTTCCCCAATGCTCGCATACGTTCCAGAAAGCGTCGTATAAGTTCTGGAGACGTTCGTATATGTCCGCATCCATGTGTCCGCGACGGCTCGCGATGGTTCACGGTGGTTCGCATAGGTTCGCGTACGCTCCTATAGGATCCCATCTGTTCCAAAACTGTCGTACACGTTTCCACGTTCTGGCTGGTATACCTTCCAGGGACAATCGTGTATGTCCCCATGCATAGTTGCGCGACGGTTCGTGACGGTTGGTATACGCTCCTATTAGCGACCTTTCCGTTGCCAAAGGCTCGCACGTGTACCGAAAGGCGTCGTATACGTTTGTCACGGCTTGTATACGTTCCGGAGACATACGTATGCGTTCGCATTCATGTTTCCGCGACGGTTCGCGACGATTCGCAATGGTTCGCATAGGTTCGCACACGCTCCTACGCGGTCCTAGTCGTTCCCAAGTGCTCTTATATGTTTCCCGATGCTGTTATACATTCCGGGACGTTCGTATACGTCCCCATGCATAGTTTCGTGATGGTTCGTGATGGTTCGCGATGGTTCGCATAGGTTCGCATACGGTCATATAACGTCCTATCCGTTCCCAAAGGCCTGTACATGTTCCCGAAGGCATATATGTTTCCAAAGGCATGGATACATTCCGGAGACGTTCGTACGTGTCCGCACTTATAGGTTCACCATGGTTCGCGATGGTTCGCGATGGTTCGCATAGGTTCGCCTACGCTCATATAGGTCCCATATGTCACACAAGGCCCGCATACGTTTCCAAAGGCTCGTATACATGGGGCGTTCGTATATGCCTGCATGCGCAGTTTCGCGATTCGCGGTGGTTCGGCAAAGGTTCACCCATCGCCATCCCGTTCGTGTCCGACGTGGTATACACACGCGATGGCACTCCTCCCACTTTTCGGTTGGGCGTTCGATGTGCGGAACGCATGGTTGATATATTCGAGACACTAGTCACATACGTCCGGCACGTTTCGAACGCGTCGCCAGCGCATGAAAGCATGCAACATACATCCGTGTCCTGTACACAATTAATTTGCAAATGCAACGATGGATGGAGGGCTAAAGCGACATCTTGTTCAGTTCGCACGGTGGCCCCGTGTCCCACCATGGCCCAAGCCTCATTTCCTGCGCCGCATCTTCCACTTGAAGATGTCTCTTTAGCTGTGCAATTATTTCCATCGCTGCCTCACGCTCTGCGTCCATTTCCCGCATCATCGTCTCATTGGCACCGATCGTGGGTGACTCGTCTGGCGATGCCAAGGTGATGTAGTCATCGATATCATCCATAAGCGCGATAAGCGCTATGATTGACCGTCGGTAGAACATACCTTGCGTGCACGGACATCGTGAGCACGTCTCGCGCTCGTCAGAACGTCGCGACTCACGCGATGGGTCCCGCGCCATTGCTGGAAGCCCTAGTACCATCCATGTGATATACCGCGGAATGGACGTGTGTGTCGCGTTCGTCGCAATCTCCCATCGCAGTTGCTCGTCGAACCCTGTGATGGGGGTGTAGTCATACGTCAGGGCGACGTACGTCAGGTGCATCGTAGAGTACGATAAAAAATGTCCGCCGGACGTGAGCCCATCTTGGGATGAATAGACCATATGGTTGGCGCCGGGTGGTTGTATCCTGGCTCCGCATGGGACACATATGATCGGACGGCGAATAAATAACTCACAGCGTGTCGCCTTTGCGAAGGACGAAAGCGCCTACAGGGAGTTTTGGAATTTCCAAGTTCACAGTAGCAAGGAACATAGCGTCCCATTCCTTGAACAGCTCGTCCAACGAAGCTGTTGTGGCGTCCACGGTATTGAAGTACGCCCATATCTTTGTTCCAGACCGTACTGTGACGTACGTGCAGAGGCCACCGGCGTCGTGATGTGCGTACGTCAGAAACCCACCGTGTGACATCAGATCCCAGCCACGCAAACGCTCGACGTCCCCAGACAGGGTTTGAACACCGTAGTATGTTTTCCCCGCATCTGCGCCGGTTTTCGGAAGGTGGGTGTCGTTCATCGTCGCCGACCTCGCATTAATGTTGTCCGACAAAGGCCTGGATGCGTGTTAATCGTGCTGCATAGCTATACCGTGTACCGACACATACCGTACGAATATCGGAACGTCCGGTTGCAGGTTAGGAAGGTCCAATAGGTTCAAGCATGTGGCGGTATCCTTTGCCGCCGTAATGAATTCTTCGATTGTCATTGCGTCGTGTATATTCGTCACATCTCCCTTCGCGCCCTTTCCACGTTCCTTGGCACGGCGTACCGCATCTGTGGACCCTCCGTTGTGAGCGTGTGTTTGTATGTAGTCTGGCGCGCGTACTCAGAACGTCCACCGGCTGGGACAACGTTGGACGATACGTGCGTATCGACTCCGTGCTGAACTCGTGCGGAGGGCCTGGTTCCCACCCACGTACCAAGACGGAACACCCCTTCGATAGCGCTTCGTCGATCTTATTGGTGAGCTGTGTCAGTGCGGTTGCCGAGCTGTCGTCGTACACCAATTCTATGACCATTGGGCGACCTGGGCCGTACGTCGTGTCTTGGGCCCGGGGAGCATGCGCCAGTTGTCCTACAGCCTCCTTGTCCTGAAACGCAGAGTTACGGCATCGCTTGTAACACCGCGCATGACACGCACGATGTTGCTGAACCACGGGGCATATGTGGTCACCCCTAAGCTGGGCCAATCGATGACTTTGGCATCCTTAGGGCATCCAATCCCATGTAAAAGCGACTCCATGGTTGGCGTCGCTACCATCGGCGTGTGAGTGTCATATGCGAGACTGGATGACGGAGTGGACTTACCTCTGCGTCGTTTCGCATCCTTTTGGCCCAAAGCGAGATGGGTTGGATTGTTGGTGTCATCCTCATCGGTGATCGAAGGCGATCCAGTGTCGGCTTTTCGCTTTCCTTTGTTCGGTTTCTTACCGGTCTATATCTGCATCAGTCGTGCGTTTTTTTCCGACGTCGTCAACGACATTACCTTGGCCGTTCCGCCGCGGTTCTCGACCTTTAGCGGTGCAGTTTTCTTGCGTACCCGTTCGCCTCTCCGTACCCCCTGTTGTTTGGGTCAGCACTGTGTCGTCGTTGCTTTTATGTCAATATACCTCTGTTGGACTTTGGGCCTGTATCGTATGGCCTGCTGTCGAAACCGAGTCGCTGGTGTCCTACCATGTCACGCAATCATTCCAACGTATGCCGGTAGATAGTGTACTGCACATACCTTTGCAAGAGCGGCTTTCCGAATCCGTTCTGCGACCGCAGAGGTCATGTCATCTGTGGCCCCAAGGCCGAATGCACGTCTCGCAGCGTCCACGTGTTGTCGATTTGACGATTCATCTGCAAGAAACTGAATGCCCCGCGATGCACACGGGAACGTGTACACCTCGTCACCATCGATGTCGATCAGTAGGGGAATCGAGGGATTCCATGGTACCCATGCGCCGCTTTGAACGATCCAGATGCTGGAAGGGCCTAGGTAGAGATCACCAGAGCGAAACTTCGAAACGTCGTAGTCCGGTGAGGGTAAATCGCCATAGCACACCTGGAGTGTGACAGGCAACACAGCTTCTGGAATTTGTGGATGGAGTATGTGGGTAGCCATGGGACGGCGGCGAATTGTCCTACCGTGGTGGGTGGTGGTGAAGATCGTGGGTGGATCCTGTCGTCTTTTTCAAGCGGCGGCCTCAAACGATCGATCGGATGCTTTACGCGAAAGGCGGCGACCGGCGGCGGATTACTCAATTGTATTTGTCCGTATATGGACGTCAACGGTACCATGTATTACGCGTCGGCAGATGCAACAGTGCCGACCATATATTCGATGCGTTCCAAAGCCGCCGTGATGCCCGACGCATGTAGGTGAGTTATGAACAGAGCGCAATAGCATCTGGGTCTGCATGTGGCCGTAAAATGAAGACGTGTGCTGAGCAGACGGCCGTTTACACAATCGCCAAAGAGGATTGATAAAGCGAGAACAACGAGATAATAAAGTCGAGTGTCGGGGTAATATACTCTGAGTGAGGACGGACCAGGACTTCTTCGAACATGTATCGTCGCTGATGACCTTCGATGCTAGCATGACAGTGGAGATCAACCAGCAACGATGTGGTCGAGTGCGAAAGTGGTCTACAGGATGTATGGATTTCTAATGTCCATCAACCACCGACGGAACACCATCGCAAAGGTGTCCGCGAATGTACCCATAGTCCGTCCAACGAAATGATAGAGCCACAGACTCGTCTGTGGCGAGCGCTCGACCTCGTTCACAAAATACTGTGGTACCTCCCGTCCGTCCGGATCAATACGGATGCCGATGTCCATTCTGCAAAACACGCAGAGCGAAGGTTTGGCCCCTGTATCCTTTGTTTCGCGCAGAACGAGTGACTCCCATGTCTCGGTCACGAAACCATGGAACTCCCGCTTGCCGTGGGCACGGACTGGAACCGTCCCAGACTCTGGGCTCACAATCTGCCGTCGAAGCGCGGCGTAGTCAAGGGGTGTCTCTGCCCGCTCCATGGCTTGGCTGTATCAGAGACAGATCAGAAATGAACGGCCTGCGCACGAACATACATACGCGATTTCCTCGAGCGAGAGGAACGAGTGGACTGGACTGCCCACCCAATCTCCATTACGCAATTTAATCGTGTGCATTACCGCGATCACCTTTCCCCCGACGATGAGGACTCGCCATTCCCCTAGCCACTCCAAACTCGGTACGTATTCCTGCATCATCCAAAAGGTGCCGTCGGCGGTAATGGACCCCAGATGTTCCCACGTACGTAGCTCTGGCTTTGCACATGGCAGCAGTACGTGAATGCCACATTCGCTGTGGCTCCGCTTCAATACCGCATCAGATGGTATCGTCTTGCCAGAGATCAGTAAGGCGGTCTGTGGCGTGTATCGGCGAGTGTTCTGTGCGATGATCTGCAGGTGACAGATAGTCGTCCACTTGTCTGCAGCACGACGCGTCAGCCTGATCGGTGGCCAAAACTGTGTGTGGCTCGACAGCTGCGCGACGTTTCTCTCATAGATCGCAAGCGACTGTCTGTCGAGGCCATATGGGTTGCCAGGATCGCTAGGTCGCATTGCCGTCGCGTGAATACGGCGTCCAACGAAGACGTGGATGTACATGCCTGTGCCCGGTTGAATAATCAAATCCACCAATGATGCAATCCATTGTCGCCAAAGTCGTCCATCCTTCGAGGTGATTCGGAGGGTCAATCACAATGTTCCGAAACTCTTCCCATGTCATGAAGCGGACATCGAACGCGCTTCCACCTTCGAAGTCATCTATCACCAGGAAGAGCCAGAGCTGCAGTGCCAGCATAGTCAATACATCGTCATGGTGCGGTGCGGGATACGTTACCCATTCGGTGAGAAATGCCTTCACCCCATGGCGGTTTACGCTGTGCTTGTGGACGAAGCCGACCAAGCCCTTGATGGCCTCGAATTGCTCCACACGTATGTCGCGTTTTGTCCACGACAGGTGCCGTTCGGCGACGGATTTCTTCATCGCGCGACTTGGGTCTGGCACGTAGAGAATACGGAATTTCCGTTTTTCGGATGGCTGACTTGGATACCAAATGTCGGGGTTGGCTGAGGGCGACCTGGACAGAGAAGGACTTTGTGTGTTCCTCAGCCCTTCCAACAGGCTACTGACCACAAACGAGGATGTGGAGGAAGATGCCGACCGCCCGTACTGGTTTTGCGCGATGGTCACGGGCGTTCGACGATCGTTGGCGACTGAGCTGATGGAGACAGAATGGCTGGCACCGGATGTAGATGGAGCGTTTTCATGGTGCTGTACGTCAGCAAAAGGCATGTTTACGTGGTTCACGAGAACGTCCGTGTCACTACACACCTTTATCAATGGCGTCGGCGACCATGGTTGGAGTGGAAAACGACTTACTCTGCCATGGACACATCCATGTCTTCCGAAACGAGTTCAAACCCCAGGCGTACGCGTTCCTTGTACGCCTCCTCAGCGGTAAGGTATTTCGCGATCTCCGCGATGGTCGGATCACGCGTCCGCCTCGCCCTCGGAGCATTTCGTCTGTAAGCCAACCGGCCAGGGCAGTTGGTATTGCATGATGGATGACAGCCCCGGCGAGCAGCGTGCCGGCCGCATGCGCCACCATCTCTCAACCACAGCGGGAATCGCTTTTTACTTCTGCACCCGCAGGTGTGGACGCAGACCTCGTATCCGGCCATTTTGTGGTGTTGGTCCATGCTTGTGAAGGGAAATAGAGTGATGCCAAGCGGTGGACGGTGCGCTTATTTATTCTCCAATGTATATTTAGGTATCAACTATTTCGCACAGCAATATGCCTAAAACGGATGTCCCAATTAATTTCGGACACGGGTCCACGGATGCAATTAGGACAACGTGTCCGTTTCATATAAAACACGCAGACATGCGGCCCGTCCAACCCCATCATTCACGGACGTCGCTTACGCCGTGCCAACCACGATGGCCACTGCCAGCTACCCCGACCATGTTCCGAGCGACACGAAGGTCACTCGCCTCATTGATACGCATCGCAAACTTGGCAAGCACCCCGAGTCACCGGAATTCGACATCATCGTTGACGGAGATCACCTCTGCGAACTCCCAATCAAGTATTACCAACACGCGCAACGCTTTCTCTGGCGAGAGAATGTCATTCGTGCTGTGCTTGCGTTCAGAGCCAGGCTCAAGATCCCGGAGACTTTGGAACACAATCTGAAGATGGTTCTGTGGTATATGGACGACATCCTCGACCGCACCGCATCGGAGGTCAACAGGAATCGAGAAGGTGGTCCGGATGTGGTCAGCGACGTTTTTGAAAGCTACCTGCTCATCGAATACTGGGTCCGGCGACACGAGCCGAGGAACGTCACAAAGTTTCGACGTGAGAACGATCGCAACTTGGATCAAAGCGCCTTGGACGAGTGCAGTGAGTGATCTGGCCAGTATCGTCAGAGCACGCTCACCTTCCATCAGACTGGGGACAATATGAGGAGTCCCTGGGTGGAATCTGGTCTGGCGTCCGAATGCAATATGCCCTTGACCTGAACAAGGGGGATGCGATGAAAATCACACAACGATTGTTCGAGGAGATGAACAAGTTTTATGATCCTCCGCTTGGCCGTGATGACGACTGTAGGTGGTCGTGTCCTTGCATCATATGTTTCTCACCGCGTACTGTAGTTGGTTACACGTTTACGGAACATATCGCCCAAGGTGACTCTGATGCGGAGGTCATGGACACGACCACGAGTGAGGAGGATGAGGAGACGCATGTTGTGTCGAAGAAAAGGAAGGGGGGGATGGGGAAGGGGAAGGGGAAGGGGAAGGGGAAGGGGAAGGGGAAGGAG
>JBBPMC010001575.1:0-10108 GCA_038090115.1 Strobilomyces echinocephalus | reverse complement strand
GCACGCCTTTATCCATTAGTTCTCTTCTGTGAATCGGACGCTAAAGGAGGATCTCGTTGCAAGAGACGAACACGCACCTGGTTTGGTAAATAGCACCAACAGGGATGCCGTTGTGTCCGAACTTCCTTGCTTTGCTTAATCCTGAGATCACCAAGAATGCACGGTCGACGTGGTAGATGGACGTACTCAGAGGGGGGTGGAGATTCGTCGCGGTCTGCGCCCATGATTGGAGATGATAGGGAACACGGGTCAAGAACGGAACGATCGCCTTTTCTCACACGACAGATAAGTATGCCCTCTGACTCGGCGCAGCGTACTTACTCCAAATGGTTTGCTCCCGGGCAGAACCCAAAAGTTCACCGGAAATGAATCCAGAAACGAACAACTTGAGGGTCCAAGCGTTCACACAAGATGTCGTGAGATTCCGAAATCATGAGATCTCGAGGAACTTGTTTGTCTGACAATTGACTCTGTCAGACTCATCAATAGAACAGGTTTTACCTTACCAAAAACAGTATTCCATTCGTTCTGCACCTCTGAGAGCCAGCCAATCTTGGTCAAGGTTCACGAATCGTCGTCTCAAACGTTACGTTTGTCAGAGCCACACGGCAGATCAGTGGTTTGACACTGACAGAAGTTGAGTCGGACTCCGCGGAGGTTGAATTACGTAACTATGCCCAATGACTCCGCGCCACCCTTTCCCCGTCGAGCGATAGCAACCTATCATTAGCTCGAATGTCAATGGTAGAATGCCCAGCGTTTAGACTCGCCTATGAAGGGCGGGAGCGGACAAAATTATTGGTTTACTCTTATTTAGTTTTCGCCTCCATTTTCGATTATTGGCTTACTCTTATTTAGTTTCCGCCTTCGTTTTCGATCGTTTTCGCTTTCGTTTTTTCGTTTTCACTTTCGATCTTTCGTTTTCGCTTTCGTTTTTCCGTGTTCGCTTTCGATCTTTCGTTTTCGCTTTCATTTTTTTCCGTTTTCACTTTCGATTTTTTGTTTTCGTTTTCGCTTTTTCGTTTTCACTCTCGGTCTTTCGTAACTGATTCCAGTCCCGTGTTCATTATCACTCTCGCATTTGATTATTTGCTTCTACTTTGTTTTACTTCCGATGAACGACTTTGTCAATTTCTTTTCCTTTAATGAGATAGCCTTTGATCCGAGTCTGATGCTTCCATGCCCCTTTATCGCGATAATCTGGAGGCCCTCGACGTCTCTTTTTCCTTACCATTGGCACGGTGACAAAAAATGAGTGCAGCGAGGCCTGGCACGCGTTGTCGTGTCTGCCGGTGCAGCGCTTATCTCGCGGATGATGTAGGCCATCTTCCGTTACCTGTGATCACTCACAAAACATGTATGGCAGCCTCAACTGGCATGTGTCTGCGGTCACGGTCAGCACGACCACGGACCTCAAGTGTCCATCCTGCCTCCACGTCTCTGTGAAAATGGTGATCTGTTTGTGACGGTAAGAATCCCCTTCGAGCGTGAACATCTTCAGGCTATCTGACGTACACACAGACGGAGCATTCACCAACGGCACGCTCAAGGTGTTCGAGGTGCCATGAAGCATACTTTGTGCATTCCCTGCCAGAAGATGTGCTGGTACCACAAACCCCACCCTGCGCCTCTGGATCTGCCAGCGCCCCCAGAACCACATCGTCCGCGAGTTCAGAGACGACAGGTAGCAACAACGGATTACTTCAGAGTTATTTGCAGGCTCCGCTGTCACCTCTCGGGATGGCAGGCGCTGTCAGCTGCCTGACAATGCCCTCCACAAACTTACAGGTGTGGAGTCGACCAGGTCCATCTTCCAGTGGGTCGGCCAATGACAGAAGGATGCGAAGTGCTGTGGCTGCTCGGGGAGTATCTGCTTCACCATATCGAATGTTCCCATCAGGTATTGCACAGATTCCGACCGCTCCCCATACTGGATCTCCCTTTGTCGGAAATTCTCGGAGCAGGAACCCGGCATCTGCCGTACGTAAGCAACGCAAGTATCTCGTCGTCCTTCATCCAGAGCCAGTAAGCACCACCGTTCATGGTTGTCATGTTTTTACTGACTCGACAATCAGCCCTATGGAGAGTATGGTTCTACTGTCAGTGGCACACGATTCAAGGACCTTCGAGCAACCACGGCCAACAAAGTCACTGCCTTCATCGCCCAGGTGCAAGAACTTGGGCTCTGCTTCACTGTCGAGTGTGTTGGCGAGGATGATCATCCTGCAGCCCCGGAAATTCACGAAAGTCTTCGCTTGCACCTTATGCAGCATGGTCTTCAGTTCACCGCTCGTCCAAGCGACACCGGGTCTCAACCACCTCTTCTGATGTCCACGGAAGACTTGCCATGGGCCTATTTGCTGACAGGCAAGCCCCAACGATCATCTGAACATGGACCAAAGCTTCACCGCAGCCCGACTGATGCAACGTTGGTCACACATGCAGCGCTCCGCAAGAACGCTCGAAAGCTGTGCCAACCGTCCGGAGCATATGCTGGCTATGAGATCGTATACATCAGTGAGCTGATTGCAAGCTTTTGATACGTCAGGATACAGTACAGCTAACTCGACAAGTTCCGACATCCGCAGTGATAACAGGGCCACTCAGCGGGAGTGGCATTCGTCACTTCTGCCTGGCGCTGCGAGGATGGAATGGCCATCATACTCCAAAGCTTGAAGAAAAGCGTGAGCAACTGGATTGCCAGACATTGAGATGCGTGCTTGCACTGGAAACTGAGGTATGCTACGATTTTCATTATAATCTTTCAAGGATCTTAATGTCTTGCATATGCACAGCCTGCCATAGCGTCTGCATTGCCAGGTTCTTCGAGCTCATCATTCCATGCACAAGCAAACACGCTGTTGCAGGCTATTGAAGTTGCCGCCCGTGATTCCAACCCTGGGCCTGCTGCTGCCGCGAGTATCTTCTCCTCAGCTGATCTCAATGTCGAACCACCAGCTCCATACTCTCCACTCTTCGGCCACCTTGTAACTCTTCCCACAGAGTCTGCATCTGAGCCCATGAGACAAGACGAGTTATTGCCACTACGACCATCAATGTCACTTCGTTCGGAACGTGACTTTCATGCTGCAGCTGGTGCCTGGAGGGAGTACATCAAGGCCCAAATCGAGACCGCACAATCTGCATTCGATTCCGCACAGACACGGATCACAATATCCTCAGACTCTCCTGCCAATGCCTCGCAGGCCTTTCTTGATCTCTGTATGGACTGGAGTCGATCACTTGATGGGTTCTCTGTTAGTGACGACAACAGCGGACAAGTTTTTCGGCATGGTGCAACGTACTTACGCAACTGCAACCCAACGACGATCAACTTTGGCCATATTAATGTTTCCATGTATGTTGCCTATATCTCCGCAGTAGCGAGCACTTACCAACATATTTAGCAATGAGGCGATTGGTGACGGTCCCCTGCGCTCTGTCTGGGATAGCCTTATTCAGCGTATTATCTCCTCCCACCACTGGCAAGCCACGCGGGAGGATGGTTTCTATGTCCCTGTTGTAACCAGCATTCCGCCATCTGATCACGACTTACAGTCGTTTCGTGCATATGGACTCATTATTCGCACCGGCTTACTTTGGGGGATGGAGCTCCTTCCCATCTCGCCTGCGCTTATTCTTTTTTTGGTCAACGGATCCGACGATGCAACCTCTGATACCTTTCTTGATGTGATAGCTCCGTTGACTGCACAAAGGCTCAAAACTTGGCCCCCATCACAGCCACTTCGCCCTGGTGGTGATCCGTACACAATGGTTCTCGAGTTAGACAGCAATATACGGGTAAGTAATGAAACCATCAATTATTATTACCACTGAATATGTTCAGATCCCGCAGCTGTCAAATTTATCACCGACGGCACAGGTGTTGCTTGGTCAGCGACTCCGCTCGCTGATGGTCTTTGGCCATCCTGACATATATCATGGGCACCACCTCATTTATGAGGCACTTGGCCTTGCATTCCGGGAGACAGTTCCTGCTAGCACTCGCTTTGCTGACGTTAGTCATCATTTTCTCTCCAGCCTCATAGCTGAAAAACCTGTTACAGCTGTTTTCCATGGTTGAAAATTTCTCACTGGTCGACATCATGATTGGACTGTTCAGCAACCGAACCGTGACAAGTGCTGAGCAAGTCATTGATCTGCTTCACGCATCACCTCCAATCGTTACCACAGCTTCGGTCGGTTATCAGGCTGATCTCGACTACGAGCACCTAGTGGCAGTGTTCATGGAGCGCTTAAAGCACTACCTTCAAGGTGCCGGAGCACCAAAAAATCATAATGGCTCTACGCTCTTCAGCAACTTCGATGACGATCAAGATGTTCTATTGCGTCCAAAACTTTTCTTGCGCTCAATCACTGAAAGTTCCTTCTTGCCGATTGATCCAAGGCAAAAAATTCGTGTACAACCTTTTTTTTCTGTTGCATTGTCTGCGCTGAATCAATTTTGACAGATTAATTTTATTCTTCACGCAGACAATGCATTGGGAAGTGCTTCGGTGTGTGTGTTTTTGCACTTTTTGACCGCTCTGACCAAGTGACTAGGGGCTCATGGTTCACACCTGTTTTTCGACTCTAGACGTTATTCTTAATGCTATGACTGCTCGCATTATCATTACTGACACTCCAGTTGACGACGCTGTTAGCTTCGATAACTGGGTTCATTCTCTCATTGCTGATGACTCCATAACTCTCTACAATCACTTGTAATTTTACTGACAATGCTTCGTATAACCAGCACTGATACTCAATACTTACTGAGACTCCTGTAACTGCCTGGACTATCGTCGTAATGTTGTAGATTTGTTGTCGCTGTTGTCATATCAAATTATGTGACGATAAGTCCGGTTATTCGCGAATTTTTACAAAGCGGTGCTGTGCTCATATCCCGTCGCCCTCCCGTCGCCCACTCGCGCTCGTGTCGCCTGCCCCGCTGTCCACCTCGCTCGGGCTCATCTCCATCCCTGGGCCCTCATTGATCGCCTTGAGCGCTCCCAGAATCCTCCGACCGAGCTCGATGTCGTGCATCCCTGGCGGTGACACGTTCTCGGGCGTGGATGATGACGGTTGACGATGAGTCGAATCGGTGGTCCGTGATCTTGGTCGTTACGTCAACTCTGTCGGAAGTAGATCCGAGGCCCCGCCAACGGCGCCGTTGGCGATCTATCGGCGGCGGTTGCAGCAAGAGCACGACATGAAAGCCAGGAACGCAAGACGTTAGGTTAGTTATCTTTGAGCTCCATTCGTTCATGCGTTCGTTACAGATTCGTGGATTGTTACATCCCTGGCTACGTTCCCGGTCACGAGCGCGAGGCTCGCCCCCCGCACTCTTGCGCCCTACCACTTCCCTCCCGCCCCCTCTCACGTCTCCTTGCATTCCATCATCGTCCGGCACCCCCCACGCTAGTTCACGCTGCCAGCGTACCAAATCGAGCACGAGGCTCGTCGCCCGCCCTCCGTCATGCCCACCGTCGTCCACTGCCACCCCACGCGCCTCTTTGCGCCCAGATGGGGTCTGACGCCCTGGCGTGCCAAATCGAGCGTCTCGCATGCTGTCTCACCCACGCTGCCATCACCCCGCTCAATGTGGTCAAATGTAGCAGCAGGTGCGTCCCCGAAACACCGCCGTCTCCAACTCCCCCCTCATTACCCCCGCCAGGTGGACCCCGCCAAATACAAGGGCCTCACCAGCGGTCTCGCTACCTTCATCCACGAAGAAGGCCAGACTAGCATCTGGAAGGGCATCAGACCCGCCCTTGTCGGCCACTCCCTCCAGGGCCTCTTCAAGTATGGCCTCTACGAGGTCTTCAAGGATGCGTACATGAATGCGGCCAGCGAGGAGCTCTCGAATCAGTGCAGGCCCACCATCTGGCTCGCAGGGTCTTTCCGCGGGGGTCTTTGCCAACATCGTGCTCTGCCCGTTCAAGATGACCAAGGTCAAGACGCGGTATCTGCTCGGCTCGCTCGTCCCACTCTGGTCTCACCCGGTTGGTGCGCCAGCCTCGTCTCTCGAGTCGGTCTGATCGTGCCCTTCCAGATCCCCTACACGATGACCAAGTTTTACTTATTCAAGAAGATCGTGCAGCTATTCTACTACATCACGAAGCTACACCAGGATCGCCGACCATGCTGTGTCAGCGCTGACACCAAGGCGGACAACTCAGTCATCGTAGACACCAATTCCAGTGCGTCTGATTGTGGCATCACTTTCATTCGCTCCTTACTTACATTTTCGACCTTAGCGAAAATCCCTGGATCCTACCACCGCAGTGCCACGGCATCAATTGGTTGACCGATCGACCCTAGTCCTCGTCGCTGTCTCCATCCACGGCGTCTATTCGAGCTCGAACGCTTGCATTTTTCAGGTGCGGGCACTCGCCTTTCGAGCTCACGGATACTCTAATGGGTGATATATGATCCCCTCTCCCCTCTCGTGACGCTTGATGCCAGCATGCTCACACTTTCATCGCCCCAGGTTGAAAAGATAGATGGGAGATGCTGACCGCCAACGTGACGGCAGGCATTGCCGACTTATTGGATGTGTCGACCAGCCGCCCACTATCGCACATGGCAATAACGACTTTCTTCCTCAGTAATCAAGTTGGTGTACCCAAGTCTACGTCCAAAGGACTCGTCTGCGATGAGTACACAATGCTCGTCGAGGTGTCGGGGGTTGACCGGTCACCATTTGCACTGGCTTCCCAAGGTGCCCATGGATGACTGCATTGGATGATAGTGAGTCTCGTCTCCATCTTCATCTGAGAGAGACTGATGTACAGCGACCGGGACTTGAAAAATGCATACAGGTACTGGGTGTGCATCGAGATGCACATGGCACACATCCTGAGGGGGGCTGTGGAGCTTGCGCAAAAAGATACAATTGACGTGCTCCACTAGGAGATATCTAACCATGCTTATTCTTGATGTACGCTATTTTTTCGTGGGCGGCAATGCAATAAGACAATTATGTGAGCATGCGGTCGATATCCTGTTGCCCATTGTGCCCATTGTGCCCAGCCCGCACTATGGTGGGTGTGGCCTGTGCGGTGTAGCTATCTACCATATAGTGGGCATTGGTACAGGTAAGACAAGTAAATACCATTCCTGACTCTCGCTCGCCAGCCAGTCCCAATGGAAGAGAACAGAGTCGAAGACCCATTACCAGTGCAAAACATCTACCGTTCATTCACAGAGCTCGGAAACAGAGTCCATAGAGCTCTTCGAACACAATTGGGTGACCAAGCCCGATTGAATGAAGAAAAACGTGTCTGTTTACATTTCATGGAACAGATCTCTCAGGTAAGATGAACATGCTGTCTGGGAGCATTCTATCCAAGTCACTTGTTCGTATCAGCACTTGCCAAACATACCGGATGAAAATCAACATGTCATTCTCTTCAGCGTGGCTGAAATGCTTGAGGCACTCGACGCTGCCATCACGTCATCATCAGACATTCCAGATGCTCCACCTATTACACTTGGTTCACACGAAATAACAGGCTATGTTGGACGTCCCAGAGTCAATATTGATCCAAATGACCTCACGAATCTTGTCTCGGGCTGTCGTGTCAGTCATCGAGAGCTTGCCCAGCTCTACCACTGTCATCCTCGTACCATTCGTCGACGTCTGGTTGAATTTGGATTATCAATCCCTGGTCCGCCTGTGTATAGTGATGAGATAGATGAACATGGGGCTACAAATCGTGTCTATCGGCATGGTACATCATCGGACCTAACAGATTTATCAGACATTCAGCTTGATGAATTGATCCGTGATATCTACCGTCGCTTCCCCTCATTTGGTCGCCGGATGATTGACGGATATCTGCTACAGCTAGGACATCGAGTACCTCGCAGCAGACTTGAAGCATCATACCTTAGGGTGATTGGACCTTCAGCGGGGACATTTGGAGCACGTCGAATTCAGCGGCGAGTCTATAATGTTGCCGGACCTATGGCTCTTGTACACCATGACGGCCAACACGGTGAGTACATAGCCAAATAATCTCACGAGATAATCATTATTGTGCAGGATTGATCAGATGGCGCATTGTAATTCACGGGTTTATAGATGGATACTCACGCTATGTTCTTGGTATCCGCGCATCAAACAACAACCGCGCACAAACAGTATTGGAGCTGTTTGAGGATATTTCCGAGATACATGGCTATCCAAGCCGTGTCCGTGGAGATCATGGAACAGAAAATCTCCTTGTTGCTGCACGAATGGAGGAAGTGAGAGGTATTGAGCGCGGCTCTTACATATGGGGGAGGTAAATATCTACAGTAATAGATAATCAGGACTATTGAGAGCTGACATGGATACATAGGAGTGTACACAACATTCGAATTGAGAGATTATGGGTGGACGTCACAAATGGAGTCGGACTCAAGTGGAAGGACTTTTTTCACAGTCTCGAGACATTTGATGGACTCGATGTCAACAATTCCGCTCATATTTGGCTACTCCATGGACTGTTTCTCCCGATCATCAACGAGGAGCTGGACCAGTGGCTGGCGGCTTGGAATCATCACATTATTGCACGACCAGGTGAACGCCACCTATCCCCTCACACGCTATTTCTTCGAGGGGCCATTGAGCGGGGACAACGGTGTATATATCTCGACGAGGAAGATGTCGCAAACGTCGAAGAATATGGGATCGATTGGCAGGATCTCGACTCCCAACGCATCCGTACACACCACGATGCCAATAATCCAGATCCAGATCAACACGATCCCAATCCATTTATTCTAAATCGGCCTGAGCAACTCTCGCATGTCGAAGTCCCCGAAACACGCAGTCCATTTGCCACCCAAAATCAAGACATGGAATTCTATCAACGGCTGCAGCCAGTCCTTGACCGCACTCACGCGGACATGCAGTCTCGACGGTTGTTATGGATCGAAGCTCTCGCAATTGCACGAGACATCTAGATGCATTGTAAATGTACATATTACAGTATCTCACTATTATTGCTCTGTCGCGTCCCGGTTGCCTGCCTTCCTGTGTCCTTTGCAGCAGGCATCATCGAGGAGCTGCATAAAGGAGCTAAGGACGCAGTCACGGTGCGAAGTGAAAACATGGACTGGAACCTCGTGTGGCTTGAGCAGGGGTGTGGCCGCCGCTTCGGCGCACCTATTCTGTTGCAACAATCGACATGCCACATTACCATTCGGTGGCTCTTGGCACCTAGGCCTCACCAGTGGCCGACCACGATACACTGCGAAAGCGAAAGCACGAAAACGAAAAACAACAGAGCGAAAGTGAAAAGCAACAATTGAAAACAAAAGAAAGGTGTTGCGAAAACGAAAACCAACACAAGTAAAAACGAAAGCGAAAACGAAAAACGAAAGCGAAAGCAATCGAAAACGAAGGCGGAAACTAAATAAATGTAAACCAATAATTTTGTCCGCTCCCGCCCTTCATACTCGCCGTCAAGTTGTCGTTTCGCTGCACTGCACTGGGGTGCCTCGCGATCCGCCGAACGAGTCTGAGTGTCACCGTCCCGTGCTAGTACCACGGCCCAGACGCGCTCGAACGGTCGACGTGCGAGCTTCAGGCCTTGCCTTCGAGCCTCCGAGCGGGGCTGTTCGTGTTTCGTGTCTCTCCTGGTCCGAGAAGCAGACCCGATGATCGTCGGACATCCCCCGCGACCGCTTGCGCACGAACTCGTGTAACTACATATGCCCGCTCGCTCACCGTGGGTCGCGTCCGGTCTGTCTCGTGGTCGTGATGAATTAGCAAGCCATTTCCGTCGAAGACTCGAAAGTACAACGAAAAAAACACGTCGTGACAAG
Source organism: Strobilomyces echinocephalus (assembly GCA_038090115.1). Classification (NCBI taxonomy): domain Eukaryota; kingdom Fungi; phylum Basidiomycota; class Agaricomycetes; order Boletales; family Boletaceae; genus Strobilomyces; species Strobilomyces echinocephalus. Next base: position 289 of record JBBPMC010001575.1, on the reverse strand, counting down.
GACCATCCCTTCGCACCAATCTTCAAAGCGACCAATGTTATGACCAATTATCTAGGCAAGTAATGACAGACGGATGCGTGTATTACATGACTCGCTCGCATTCCAAGGCGAGCGAGCGGAAATAAATAGGGGAAAGAATTAGAGGATAGAAAACGAGCGTGTGGTCGAGAAACATAGCCCGAGCCTGCGGGTTCGTTATGAAAATGAATCAACGATCGATCATCTCCAAGTAGTTCGGAGTCATCGCCTTATCGTGGCACCGAGGACCGGAGGCTGGAGGATAACGATA
>JBBPMC010001574.1:0-10124 GCA_038090115.1 Strobilomyces echinocephalus | reverse complement strand
ACCGAGTCCAAACAAGCCCAGAGTATAGCAAGACATCCCCATCTGTCTAGTCAACCCCTCGAATCATCAATTGCTAGCTTAATTGGTAAACCAACAATTCCTTTGAACCTTTGACATCAGGAATACCAAACACCCAGGGATCCATTTGACTAAGTTATCCCACTCACTCAGCTTCTAGTCCACCGATTCTAGTTCCTGTGTTGATCTGGGAGGTATTGTTGTCATATCCCCAGCTTATAGTCAGCTTTGGGCCTGGTGGATTGATTGCTTATACGAATCCTAGCAAGTTCGTGGTCAAATCTGAGAACAAACGACAGCGTGATGACCGAACCATCGGCCCAGACTTTCAGACCTTTGGCCCAACCCTCAGACTGCTTTCCTCTCTTTCTAGGCAGCTCGAAGAGCTTCTCTGTTAGAACTGGGTCTGCTCACTCCGCTATAGCTCCAGAATATTGGAGCTAAGAGGTCAGATGGGTTTGGGACTTCAGCTTTAGCAACTCAAGCAGAGTGCTGCGCCCTTGCTGCTCACGATGTTAGTCCCGGATTTACAGAAAGGACAACAGAGGGGAGGACAGGGGAGACTCAAAGTGGACTAAGTTGCGGAGTGAGAATATCTAGTCGATAATCAGACTGAGAAGTACAAAGGTCGTATCTACAACTATATATATGAAGTGCGGACATCGCATTAGTAACAGAGTACAGCTATGAGTAAGTCAGAAAGAAATATAACCGGAAAGTGGAGAATGGAGTTGGGGACATACATAGCCGGAGCTGTGTGGCATAGGCAAGCACAGGTGTGGAGGGATCTAAGAGGCGAGACTAAGACTAAAGAGATTACAAGGGTGAACATAAACAGAAAGGGAACTGAGACAGATGGCAGAGTGAAACTCCGAAGGCGCGGCGGAGTTGGTAAGTTCTGAGTGGCAGAATGTGTCAGAATGTGGCGGAGTGGACTTGAAATATGGTATATGACATTCTCCTCTACTTTCCCTGTGTTTCAAGAGTGCCTAGGGGCGAACTGACCTTCCCTCAACAGACCATCTGTTATAATTGGATCATAACATCAAGCTTATCAAAGCCTATCCAAGCTTATCAGAGCTTATCAGAGTGTAGATCACTCTTATCAAGTCTTATCAAGCCACTGAAGTGGCTTATCTGCGCTTATCTAAAGGCTAGATGCCCTATCATCTTTATCTATGGGGTTGATCTCCTTATCAATCCTTATCAGGGTATAGTGTACCCTTATCTATCCTTATCAGGGTGATGTCCACCCTTATCTATCCTTATCAGCTGCAAGATCAGTCTTATCAACTGCAAGACAGCTATCCTATCTTTTAAGATGTTGATTCATCTTATCCTGCCTTGAGGCATGATGTCAAGACATACTTGGGACATGCAAGTGCCTCATGGCAGCCTCATTCCAAAGGCTAGACCTTTCCAAGCCATGCTTTATGCATGCTTATACCTTAGATCTCTAATCTATCATGCTCTGGAAGTATGCTATGCTTCTCTTATGCTTCTACCATGCTTTCCATGTATGCCATGCTATGCCCATGCTTCCCCCATGCCTCCTATGCATGTATATTCCTGTGCAGGGCATAGAGTATGACCTCACCTCCTATTTATGGTATATATCTGTAGATTAGGCCCAAGCATGTACAAAGGGACCTTAGTAGTATATATACAGGGGGTGGGCATGGCTGGTAACCCCAGTCAAGTTCACCTTTTGAGTTTGTGCCTCCCTAAGCCAGATCAAGCCTTGATTCCAACACCTCCTATGTTCCCTTTCCCTATGCTCCATCTCCCTTGACTCCCTGGGGTTTGGTTAGTTTCCAAGCTGGTAACCTGGAGAAGACTATCCTTGACTTGGATTGGCTTAAGGGTTGTATCACCATCAGGACCATCAGGGTAACTATTCAGGTCACCCCAGATGGACTTACTATTGCATAACTGGAGCCCACCATGAGGGATTTACAACAATCAGGTTCTAGATGAAGTATTCAACCCACTGCTCAGCACCTGGTGACTGAAGCTGAGCGCCAAGAAATTGAAAATTTACTCATCCACTTTCATGGCCTAGAAATCAACCAGGACTCAACCCTCTTTCTACCAGCAATGTCTTGTCACATCAGAGCACCCACTGTGGTGCCCAATGGTGATCAGACGCCAGAAAATACTGATTGACCCTGTCAGCCCACTAATTGGTCCAGCACTTCCAGCTTACACTCATCCAGTCTGTATTTGGACTTAATTCACCCGACTGACACTGTACAACAGTATAGAACCCAGACATTGAGTGCTGGGAATGCTGCAGAAATCCTAACTGATGAGCCAAGCCTGGGACTGTTTGTACTGGGCATATTTATAGCATCAACCCTGCCACAAATTTAGGGGCAGTTATCATCTACGTTTTCTTTACTGCTCTCTCCACTAACGCCATTGTCATTGTCGGCCTCTCTGGTCCACTCAAACACTTCATTGTCATCATCTTCTACACCATCCCTCAACAATCTCTTGGACTGCTCGGAGGCTGAGATATAGGCATTGGCACGGGTGTGGGTATGTGGTGTGGGTACCCCTCGAGTATGGGTGGGGGTATGAACACTAGGCACCCACACCCGCACCCGCACCCATGCCTAGGGTTTTGACGCGAGTACCCCAATTATACAGTAATAACAGATCAAAATATACAGCCCTAGAATGATACATAATATATGGTCCTAGAATGATGACTGACAGCATTGAAATGATGAACAATATTATAGGTGCTACTGACTCGGCAATGAACAGCACTTAGATAAACATTAGTGGTGCTACACGACAAATTTTGAGTATCATGACACACCTTCTATCCATATCATATGATACAACCAGGTCTCTTCATGCAGGCTGCCAAGCATATCACAAAGCTCACTGAGAAAGCTAAAGCAGCTGTTGAGGAAAAGACAAGCTCAGCACTGAAGAGAGGACAGCAAGAAGCACAGGAAATGACAGCACTGGCAATCCCACCTGCAAAAAAGCCGAGGGTAGCCACCGGCCATGCCAACTCCAATGGAATAAAGCCTACCACCTCTTGGGAATCCACATGCTGTGTTGTACTGAGCGAGCAGAGTGTGGATGAAGATAACATGTCCACCGCACCCAGTATGGCACAAATGGAGCGAGAGTGATCATTGAGCATAGAAGAAGTTCCAGCACCTGAGACACCGGAGGAAGAGCTGAGTATGTCAGGAAACACTATTTGTAACAAGAATTGATCAGTTGCCAATAGAGCGCCTGCAAAAGGAATGGACTTCACCGGTATATGCTTTCTTCGATGTGGTCCCCACCATTCATGTCATAGATGGCCATCGGGTCCATGCGTTCAAGTGCAGTGCACGTGGGTGTAAAGTGAAGATCAGGCGTTATCTTGATAAAAAGGATGCGCGTTCAACCGGTAACATGCACAAGCACGTTCAGTCATGCTGGGGTGAGGAAGCACTCAGTGCTGCCAATGACGCCAAGGACAAGACAGAGGCATGAACAAAGATCGTCGGGGGCATACTGCTTAATGGTTCAATCACAGTAGCCTTCGAGAGAAAGGGTAAAGGGAAGGTCACTTACAGGCATCAGCAGCATTCCCGAGCTGAAATCAGGTATGTTCTCAAAGTCTTCCAAAACACTATTACAATCAGCTGACGACATACAAAGGGCGGAGATAGTTTGTTGGGTTGCAGAGAGTCTTCGCCCATTTCAGATTGTCCGGAACAGGGGTTTCCTGTCGTTAATGAAAACCGGGAGGCCGGAATATTACATACCGTCACCTGAAACATTGTTGCGAGACACAAGGCAGGTATTTGTGCGAACATGAAAGCGTGTGGCTGCAATGTTGAGAGTGAGTATCTATCAAACGAGTTGGCTAAAGCTAATCCACTTACAAGGAATACAAAGGCAGTCTCAATTTCACAACGGACGCATGGACTTCATCCAATCACTGTGCATATGTTGCATTTGCTGTCCATTTCGAACATAATGGAGCACCACTGAGCTTTCTGTTAGACGTTGTCGAGGTCACAAAGGTAAAATACTTACCTGACTGAGTATCAACTATGCTCTAACCTTGTTCCCTCAGTCACATATGGGCTCGAGCTTGCAGGTGCATTTGCAAATGTGCTAGAGGAGAGTTAACAGACAAGGTAAGCACAAGAGAAACATGACATAGGTTACCAACTTGCATACTGTGTTCCAATGTTCGCAGGCACAGCCAGCCAAACCCGCTGTTTTCTTCATGTGATTAATCTTGTTGCTAGGTCACTCATTCATCAGTTTGAGGTGAAAAAGAAAGAGGCCGATGCCACACTAAATAGAAGTGGCCAGGTGGGTGCCTATAGTGAAGAAGAGGAAAATGAGTCCAAAGATGTTGCTGGGCATGAACACGGTGCTGATGAAGAGACGGAAATAGACAACATCGATGAATGGGTTGATGAGGTCAAGCTTTTGAGCGAGGAGAAACAGGAGGAACTGGATGAAGCCATCCATCCGGTCAAATTAGCTCTCATCAAGGTCCGACAATGTCATTTTATCACTCACCGACACACTGAATGTCCCATTTAGTTTCACTGACTCTTATACAAAATTGTCCATTCCTTCACTATTCTTCTGCCAGTATGGAAAGAGATCCTGGCAGAATTGAGTCAGGTGGTGACAATAATGCCACGAGATGTGGCAACACATTGGAACTCAACTGTGGACCTTCTGGAATACGTATTAAACCATCAGAAGGCAGTCAACACCATTACCCAGTGACAGGAATTGGGGCTGGGGAAGTTTGAGCTTGGAAACCATGAGTGGAAGCAAATTGAGGAGCTGCGCGATGTCCTCAAGGTAAGCATGCATCACTGCCACATGCTGAGCTAAATAAATGTAAACAAACTACGGTCGCTCACCTGCCACACCTAGATCCTCAAGGATATGACACTGTTTTTCTCTCGGTCCATGCCTAACCTGGCCACCATCATTCCTGTGATGGACCTGATCAATAGGACCCTCACTAGAGTCACGACCAAGTCACTCGACAACAAATATTCCCTTCCAATCCGTGCAGCAGTTGCAATGGCCAAGAAAACTCTCAACTGGTACTATCAACTAACAGACTGCTCAGAGGTATATTGAATCGCCATGGGTAGGTGCTAGTACATCTCAGCATTTGCTACACAACTAATACCATGATTATCTAGTGCTTCACCCCCAACATAAGCTTGGTTACTTCAAGACCGCTGGCTGGGACGAAGATTGGATCAAGACAGCGGAAAACCTGGTTCAGGATAAGTTCGACCACACCTATGCAGGTAGTGGAGATGAAAACCATGATGAGACTAGTGAGAAGGATGATGAAAGCAATGAGACAGCAAAGAAAAAGGTGTGTTTGCTATCACCATATGAACAACTGGTTGTCTAACGAGTGTGTTTGCTAGGTCTCTAGCAATGTCTTCGACAGTCTTGATGCTCTTGCACCACCCAAGCCAACTGAGCTACAGTCGGAAGTCGACCAATACCTTGGCACTGATGTTGAACATGTCACTGATGCAGTCGCATGGTGGCACAAACACCAATCCACTTATCCTTGTCTATCTCGGATGGCACTGGACTATTTAACAATCCCAGGTATGTGATCGAATTGAATGATAGTAATATCCTTTGATAATGCACTATGATAGCAACATCGATTGATGTTGAATGGTTATTCAGTCATGGACACCTTGTTCTGCCGCATACATGGAGCCATCTCTCCAGTCATTCCATGCATGTGCTTCTTTGTCTCAGCTCATGGAGTCTGCTTGGTCTGATCAAAACAGAGGACATTGAAAAGGTTTCGAAGTTGCCGGATGTTGTGGATGAAGTGGATAACCTAGAAGAGGGATGGGATGCAATTGATCGTGAGTAGTTACACTGCGGACAGCGCTGGCGACAAGGCCGTTGAGGAAGCAGGTCATGTCGGGGCCAGATATGGTGAGCACAGTGCGGTGTGGGACGGGGGTGAGGTGGGCCATGCACAATAAGAGTCTACAGTGTGTATGTACTGCTCTCGAATTACATAGACACCCACAGGTAGACCCACCATGGGTCTACGTGCGGGTCATTACCCTTGTACCCGCATGTGAACCTATACCCACAAGGTGGGTATGGGTATACTCCAGGGTATGGGTACAGGTATGATCACTCACACCCACGTGTTTACCTGTGCCAATGCCTACTGAGATATCAATCCACATACGCCAGCAGCCCTTGGTCTTCTTATTGGTCTCTACTAGTTCCCTGTCCTCCTTCACTATCTCGTCACGAGTAGCTTCTGCCTTTTGCCCTATAACACCTCATTGGCCACAGTTACCTCTCCTTATATAGCCCACACCTCCTCCTGTACCCCCACCAAGACCGATGGCAAACTATCACCACAGACCCCCCCATCTCTCAGAATCCCTCCCATGTTGCCTTGACCACTCAACTCTCCACATCCCCCCCTGTCCAATCAACTGCACCCTCTCCTCTCCACCCTCCACTTAACCCATTCACCATTGCCAGCGGTGCTGTGGCCCATATGCCCACACTGCCTTGAACCCAACCACCAAGGCGGGGTAAAGGTGGCCCTCGCCGAGGAAAAACCACTGCCTGATCCCTCCCTGGGGATTGGGCTCCTGCTTCAGCGCTCGCCCTGCTGGGGAAGGTCTCACAAACCACCGGGGCTGCATATAGGCTGGTGAGGGAAATTAGGTTGTTTACCTTCTTCTCTAGGTCTGGTCTCTTCGAACTCAGTCCACTTCACCCTCCCTCCTGTCTGGCCACGTTCCTCTGTTTTACGAAGTTCATTTGGCTCATGTTATCTATCGCACATGCCAGGGATATGCCTCCTTCTTTCGTTAGTAAAACCAACAAGTCGCTGCTGATTTCGGTCATCTGTCTAAAACCATCACTGATGTGATGGGTGGGGACATTCCTGTCCTCCTCATTCAGATCACCTGGGATGCAGTGAATGCTGGCATTTGTATGTACCTAGTCCAGTCAGTCCTACATAGGGTAGTCTACCCCAATCAGACTTTAATGGATTAAAAAAAAAAAAAAAAAACTTGGAACACAGGGGAAGTAGGGAAGAAGCTCTTCAAGCTGCCCAAAAAGAGAGGAAAGCAGTCCAAAAGTCTGGGCCAAAGGTTTGGTCGTCAAGCGTGAGGTGCAAATGTGGATGGTGACAGTGGAGGGTGAGGATGGTGGAAAACAGTTGGTGGAATGGTAGCGGTCAGTGGTGAGCAGAAGGAAGCTGGTATTACAACACTAGATAGGACATTTTTGTACTTGGCTGAGGTTGGGACTGTGTGTTACAAGTATGCCTACAGCAGACTACAAGAAGGCTAAGGTTGAAGGAACCAAGGAACTCCACCACTCTTTTTCCTCCCTAAACAGCGACACCACCATGGAGTCACAGATCCAGGGCAACCAACACCTCTCACAGCTATTCCCATCTGCTTTCTGATTATCACTACCTCCATCTCCACACATAGCCTCTAACAGACACTGTGGATCCCATCATTCCTGATCCCTCCCATCTCTGTTCCGTGTACAGCTGTCTTCAACAGACACTGTGGATACCATGAATTCTGATCTGTTCCCTTCTGTTTCCCTTTGATCCTTTTCCCCTTGACAACGGACACCTACTACCTACTTAGTAGAACACTCAACCCTGACGGTTCCCACACCTTGATCTCCTTTCACTATATAAGTAGGACATCCTCCTCTGTATTTCCCCAGCTAGTTCTACCTCTATACTGCATAGTAATCTAGTCATCCCTTCCACACTTGACACCTCATTGTGAGACCCTTGTCTAGCCGTCGCTACAAGGACTATTCTTCTGTGAGACTTTGCTTCACTCTAGATGAAGCACTTTAACTAGGTTCTACACTATCAAGCATAACACTGCGAGATATGTCCAAAAAGACTGACTAAGTAAAGAGCGTTGTCATCAGCCTGTCGAACAAGACAACCGATGAGTGCAGAGTCCATAGTGAGTGTGATACAATAATGAAATGTGTCCGAATTGATAAGAAAAGTGACCAGCCTTCTAGAACAAGGACCGACATGGGCCGACGGGCTGGACTTACACTTGGATCATGTTAATGTCACTAGAACAGAGTCTGAGAAGAAGGGGAAATGGTCCAGGAATGAAGCAAGAGGGAGTACTGTACCAACTTGATCAATTCATCTGTTACGTGTCACACTGAATTTTTTTTGACATCAGATTTCATTTTTTCTCAAATTTTCAGATTTTTTGAGATTTCCAAGAAAGTCACATGATAACGAATCAATTTAATTGATACAGTAGTGTCCGTGGAATCCATGGAAAGGTTCAGATGTAAGTGTAGAGACCAACTGATCTCTACATCTATGGGGGACTTAGCAACTGACTGTCCCCAGTCAGGTCACGTGTGTGTGGAAACATGCAACAATACAGAGTTTGAATGTTTTGTGGACATGTCGCAATAAGTCTGTCACCACTTCGCTCATTCCCCATCTCCCATCTTTCTCTCTTGCTCCACCATGACTAGCCAAATCGTGAAGATTTGATAGCTGACCAGTGCCAGCGTGGCCCATTGGGCCAAACTGCAATAGGCTTTCCACAGGGCAATGATGGTGCTCAACACTGAGGCGTAGACCTTGCCGTGTGATGGGAATAACCTTCGCGAAGAGCAAGCTGATTGAGTGAGGGTGTTTGGGGCAGCAATGGTGAGTCTGAGTGGCAGTATCATGTGGAATGCTAACAAGTTGTATGGTAGGATGCATGGGGCACAGCGACAGAGGTGGCCATGGTGATTGGTGTGGACACAATGCTTGCTGAGGACATCGTCAGGCATTTAAATGAGGCTGACGGCTTTTTTCAGAAGTGGTCAGCCTGCGAGCCTGAGCTATCTCAAGAGGAGGTCGTTCGTCAATAAGAGATGGAGTATGTGCTTGGTGCAGAGATGAGCCCGATGGCAGCACATCAGGCAAAGAGGCTGTGGCACTGCCAATGACAATGACTGGGATGACGGAGGAGGAAGAGGTGGTGGCCACGGAGGCCTTTAGGGCCGAGCTCAGGGTGGAAGCAGCGGCAGTGGCTGCAAGGTGGGCTGCATCCTCAGACGCATCATCCTTGAAGGTGAGTGGTGCTTTAACTGGGGGGGCTACAGAGCTGACATATTGATCAGAGAGCACATGAAGTGGAGGATGAGTCCGAGGAGGTGAGGAAGGCAAAGGTGGCGAAGACGGTCATGGTTCCGCACATCAAACAGTGGGTTGAGGGAGACACTGGTGGCCCAGGGGCTGACAAGGAGTCTGGTGAGGTGGCCAAAAAGCCCGTGCAAGAAGGTGACTGCTTGCAGTGCCAAACCACCAACCTGGCCATGGAGTGTACCCCTAGGCTTGGAGTGGCATGTGTTTGGTGTTACGACTAACAAATTCATTGTGACTTGAGTGCTGAGTGAATGGCGTCAAGGAAGAAGGAGACTGCGAAGGGCAAGACCCCAGCCAAGAAGGGTAAGTGGTCCAATCATCGTAGATACAGCTCGCTGACAACCAAACCGGCCATTCCCAGGAAGATGATGCAGTCCACAGAGAAGGCAAAGGTGGAGCCAAGCAGGTGCATGCTAACCCTGATCTTGATCAACAAGTCCGATGAAGAAGACATGGAGGAGATGATGCTGGTTCAAGGCAAGGCCAAGGGAAAGGCCAAGGAAAGGGCTGTGCCTAAGAAGGTCGGCAAATACCAAGCCAAGGGTCCAGTAAAGAAGATTATGTGCGAGGTCAATGTGCTTGAGGCGAAGTTACAGTGGCTCAAAAAACTGTCCCAATGTTTGCATGTTTTACACTAAAGTCAATAATACTCAATAACCCCTAACCTAGTGAGGCATTATGTTAGTGTATGAAGTAAAGTACTTACGCTCGGCTTGCTATAGATCCAAGATTCAAGACATTTGACTAAGAATTGATGAAATAACAGCCATTTCAAAATGACTACTCATTGGGACAGTTTTTTGGCTCTATATAGATCTGGGTATCTAGTACTTGGTATGAGCTCCTTTGGCCTTGATAACAGCTTCAATCCTTCTAGGCATACTTTCTA
>JBBPMC010001573.1:0-10134 GCA_038090115.1 Strobilomyces echinocephalus | reverse complement strand
CTTCTTGTTGGCATATCGCCGACGATAAACGGCGGAGAGAAAGAAGAGCAGGCTGGTGTCATACTTCGGCGAGAACAGGTGATCAAGGTGTTGTTCGACGGAAAGGCCGCCATCACTGAAGAGAGTGAAGAGGGCTTTGGTGCGTTGCTTTAGCAGGTCCATATATGATGCCAACCTTTCACTGTTAGGCTACCACATGCCAGTCGGGTCCCTTTCCATTGTCACAGGGAAGGTTACACTTGGCGAGGAGATCCTCCCAGAATGGCTTGAAGAAGGGATCGACCCCTTGCTCAGACATAACGAAGAAGACCTCACACCACCACCACCACCCCAGGCCATCAGTCCAATGAATTTCACGGCACCAAGAGCCTTAGGATCGGCGGACGTTGCACCCATCTTATTGACTCCAGGTAGCTCAACGCATGAAGCAAGGGAAGCTTGGAGGGATTTGGACAAATTTTACGCAAGTGACAGTGATCATAAACTTTCTGGAAACAGTTCTGAAGAGGACAGCGACAATTGTACGGAGGACAGTTCTGCACATGATAGCGAGGAAAGTCAGGAAGATGAAGAGAACAGCTTGGAAGAACAACAGGGAGCTGATGGTAGTATCGCGAAACTACAACACACAAGGAAATCTCACAGCACGGCATCAGCTGGGAGTCGGTAATACAGTGGCTGGAACGGTGTTTAATGAGTTCTAATTCTGAGCAAGCTTACTCAGTACGCACGGTGTCAAATACGTGGTAATAGTGTCCGTTTACGCCCCCTTCGTGCTCATTACCATAGTATTCCGTGGGAAACCACTGTTTGAGAGTAAGCGAGGAGTGAGATGTGAGGCGAGGAAGACATACATGATATTTTGGAAGATCCTCCTTCCATGAACGTAGGAGACGTGACTCCTCTGTCTGGTTTGTAAGGACCAAGCCGTGTTTCGGAAGGACAAACTGTCCAATCTGGAGCTCCGTGTCGGTGACAATACCGCGGGACACCCTAGCATAGGCGGTGCGATACAAGCCTCGGTATAGGATATACTCACACCTGTGAGACACCTCAACATGCGGTTCCCAGAAAGCGCGAGATCTACCAACCATCTGTCCAGATCATGTGAATCAATATCGTACACAAGCCCGTCATTCACGAGGATGTCATACGGTGCAGCTACGTCCCATCTCAGCCCTCCAGTTGAAGACTAGGTCAGCAGAAGATACGTACGTCTGGGTGCCAGAGGCTTGGTGACTACATATCCCAAGAACACTACCGGTCGAGGGTATGATGCAGCCATGATGCGTGCTAACTCTTTGCTTTGTAATTCTCTGTCCAGAGGGTCCTCCTCTACAAAAAAGGAAAAGTTTCCACCCGGGGATGTCATTGGGTGAAGACGTACCTTGACCGTTATGTGAGACGACGACGGTGATCTCGGTTCCGTATACATCTAGAACAGCTTCAATGGCTGGAGCGAGCTCTCCATGCGGCGAGGGAAGTAGATGGTGACGAGAATTGATGATCGGAAACTGAAAACTTCTGGGTTAACCTCGCAGTCATGGTATCGAGCACAGTGCTTTGCCTTGGACAACAAAGCCGCTCCCCACGTATGCAAGTTGGGACCCGGTCCTAGGTCAACGTACTAGCCAAGGCGTTGAGCAACTTGTCGAGAGAGATGTCAAACTCACATAACCTAACTCTTCGGCGGCGACACGAGTTCTGATCAACGTGTCATTGGCATTCAGTCATGTAGCTTATAACTCACAGGTCGCGATTCCCATACACCGTGCGCTAAATCGCCTTCAGTCTAGTATCACTCGTAGAAAAAACGCATAGCAGCACTCACATGGAGATCCGTCTCCAACAAGCCAACGATGTCCAGTTCCAGATCCCTGTTAGCATGCAAGTTAGCGTCGTCCTAGGCAAGTTCCGCTCAATTAAGACCGTCAAATTACCTGATCACATCTCGTATGCGACGTTGACTGTCATGTCCTACGTTGTCGATTCCGAAATGGACCGTCCAGATACCCGCGTTAAATGTTCTTGTCCCCTGTTTGTATGGTCTTGGACCCACTACGGGCCAACGAAGCAGTGAAACTAAAATAGAAACCAGGGACAAAGTACACAGCAACGCTGGGATTCGAGTACGGATAGAACTCGGGATACGATGGAGAGAGTCAGATCCGCTCGGTGTTCTGAACGGGAAACGAAACGCAAGCGAGATGGCGGCTAGCTGCGCAGCGAGAACTCTGCAGAGGGTGTTGAACCTGAGACAAGATTATGCACAGTGTACTTACAAGTCTGTCCTCTCCCTCAAATAGACGCCCCCAGGGACAAATGCATATGCAACAGTCCACACATTTGCAAGATAGAGCAGAATGGCGGTGAAGAATGTCGCAAAGTGTCTTGTGCCTACTCTATCATTTTCCCATGCCGAAGACTGTGACAAGGCAGAAGGGAGGATTGACATGCAGAAGACTGCGAAGTTCAGTCCACCTAGGAAACCTGCCCAATCTCGGAAAGTGTACATCACGAATGCACTGGCACAACCATAAGCAAACCACAATGGATGGGTGAGTAACGAAAAAGACACTGAAGTTGGAAGGACAGCAGGGATGACTAGGCCGAATGATTGAGCCAATAAAGTGAGGGACCCATGTAGATGTGGCAGTGGTCCCCTGGGTTGTCCATCGTGATATCCGGTCCACGACCAGGCGATAATCGTGCTAGAGTCGGTGAACATGCAATGCAACGTGAAGAATAGCGACCCTAGCGCGACTGATGAAGCTATCCAATTTCGTGGGATGTTCTTGGAATCACTCGACGCGTATTTTGGTTTGCCAGACCTCCCTTCCTCGGCAGGAGTGGTAGATGGACGGGTGGCTAGTTCAAGAATAGCACAGACGGCGGCTGCCATTCCAGTCTTGTTGTAGCCACCAGTCTCTTCGTTCAACATCGGCCAGACTGCGACGCAGGAATCAAGTCAATATTTGTAGTTGCGACTGCCTTCTTACCTGGATTGTTCGAGTGATTGGCGTGTTTGGATACGGACAACAATACCAATCCTGCACCCAAAACTAGACATCGGCTCGAACATCAATACAACATCTCTCATGCTATAGCAACAAAGGAACGCACGGAAACCCTGATATGCACCGTCTCCTGTCGTCCAATCTGCCACTTGACACAGAAGGACGACTATGTTGGCACCGATGACCGCCCAAAGCCGCTCCAAGGGGTCATCAATCTTATACGCTGCCAGCCCGATCAGGGAAAGTACCCTGAGTGTCACTTGGCCCCATTTTGTCGATGCCCAGTTGCGGATGGGTGCTATCCCAAGCAAGACAGGAGCGAGATACGTGAACAACGCTGTCTCTGCTCCAGAGAGACCCAGTTCCCAGACAGAGAAGTAAAACAGGGTCGTTAGTAGAGATGTTATGATAGACCAAAATAGGTATGCTGATCGGACCCAAAATTTTCAGGTGCGACGGCACAGCAGTCGGAATTCAGACCCTTCGGGAGCGAGAATGTATATTACTACTCACAGAAGTAAGCATCAGCCACAAAACTCAGCCAAGGTCTTAATCTAGGATTCGTCAGAGGGATCAGCTGTTTCCAGCTTCTGGAGATGATTCTCTTCTCCCGAGTATTGAGTTTCGACTTGTCTGACGCAGGCGTAATCCGAACTGTACGATCGGCGGCCACTGGCGACACTCTGTCACTTGGCACAGGCGCGTCGTCATCAGTAGATTTCAATTCATCATGATCATGAAGTAGAGGAGAGGGTCTATTTATCGGAACCGTCAGGTTGCAATTAAACAAGGCGATGCGATTGATTATACATGTTCTTATGCTCGACACTGGGATCCAGTGATACACTGACAGCAACCTGCTATGATGTAAGCCAATGCGGAGGGGTACAGTGTTTTTCTTGCCTGCAGATTATATTGTTTGAAGTCGGCGCCGGAGATTGAGTCATAGAACACGTCCAAGAAGATGAGTCCCCATTCGATGAAAGCATATCGCGTATATGCTATAAGGGGGTGAGTCGAGCCACACAACAGAGGAAAACGAGTGCTACCTCCTGGTATTCTGTGTACTTTGTGTTGGATGAAAAAGTATACCAGAGGAATGATGGAAAAAAAGAAGCTGTGTTACACATCAGCAATGGTCATCTAACCTGGTAGGACACTTGCACAATGGCGACGAGCTGCCTGTGACTGGGAGGTGAGGATATTAGTAGGTTAGCAAGAAACACGACACGAACCGTCTCTTCCTTATTTGTGCATGGCTTGTAGGAGTAATGACGACCCCTCCTAACATCCACGGAACATTGCATACAATGTACAACACCATAAGTACATCATGTACATCGTGGTCATCGTTTGAAGTGATGTAAACCCAGCCTCCACATGCGAGCGTACGCGCGATGCCAGCGAATAAGACCCAGTGGGACAGGTTGGAACCGGGTGAGCGGGTGATGAAGTACTGCAGGAATACCAGAGCAAATCGGGGGCCGCTCGTGATTGCTATGAGAATTTGGAAGACATTGCGCTCTGGATACCAGTCCCCGATGCTATAGACATGGGTGTTACTAAAGCGTTCTGACAGCTAGCAACCCCACTCACGTAGCAGAAACAGAAGGGAACCACTCTTCTGGATATCCTGCGACACCATTTTTAACGATTTTCTTGTAGTGGAGTGCACAGCCAAGCAGAAGGGCCGATAGAAATGCAGTGAAAGCGAGACAGGTGTGGGCCGCAGCGACCAGAGACGCGTCTATAAGAAGAGGGGTAATCTTCCGGTTCACGGCGACTGGCATTGGGTGTCTGGTAGTGCGACCTTGCGTCACCGTCCGGGAAACGGCCGGTTTGGGTCGCGGTTTGGCCTTTGAAAATTTTGAAGAGCCCGAGCCTGCGCCTCCCACCGTGGTACACGTGAGTTTGTGAAAATTGTACAGTCGACATTTTTTTCGGCGGAGATGGAGCTGACATCCAGATTATGTACATGTATTACTTTCCGGCACGGCTGCAGAGAACAATTATGAAATATACCCGCAGGATATTAGAGTTGGCATGTTCAGGAAATATTATCAGAACATTGTGAGATTATGCCTCCATTCTCGGTTGTATACTCAAAGTTTAGTGTTGCCGCGGCTCGGCTAACTAAGGATCGACTTCGGCTTCTACCGGCTTAAGCGCGATTTCGGTCATGCCCGGCTTTGTAGCCAATATACCTCGGCCCGGCTCAGTTCTGTTAGTCGCAAAAATCGGCTAGTCGGCTCAAGCCGGTTTCAAGTTGATCAGTCGAGCGGTTTCAGTGACGATCTGGCCAGGTCTGTGACAGGCAGTGTCACAGCGCTCCACAGGACTCCAGCGCGACTCTGTAGGACTAGTTACCTTGTTTACCAAGGTCATTCCAGTCCATAATTGTGGCTGTGAGTCCTAAGAATTTGCGCCGTATTTTTCCGAGGTTCGTTCCGAAACTGCCCGTGATATCAAGTATAGCCTATGTGTTCTTTCAACCAAGTTTGAAGTTACAGTAAATTACTTATCACACTGTCCTGCACTCCGTGTTTTCACCCAGCGCTCTGCCGTTAATTTATCTCCCTCTGAGTCGACTGCGTGACAATGCGACATAAGCATAGAACGGCGTTAGCTCACCCGTTAATGGTTACCTGATGCCCACGATTACTTTCTCGAATGTTTTCCCTGAAGAACAACAGCCCATGTGTAAGCTGGAGTAATCGGGATCTGTTCCCGTGTCTCCATTTTCTCCACATTTTCATGTTGAATACTAAAAGACCATCCCATTGTTGCACTGCAGCCGCACATGCACAAGCGGTTGTATGTGCTGTTATCATTACACCATCGATATCGCGTCAGCCCGTGGTACTCATCAGAGGGTGCGGTGGTGAAGACCATGAATACAGTGGTTGCATTGACGTTTCGCTGTTGTCGAGCGCCGTGATCGCTGTTGGCTGCTGTGCACATCAGGTCAGCGCGATGTCGATGCCGCATTGTTGTCCATGCCGTGTTTGGTGACAGGAAGGGTATACCGCAGGCATAAGCAGCGACGGCGAGCGGCAGGGCCAGGCAACGGCACGTCCGTAAGTGCCCGCTAGCAGACAGTGCGTCTGATGCTCACGAGCACACTGGATGCCGGAGGAGGATCGGAAGAGAGGTTAGGAGGGCGAGCGGCATAACTCGGGGAATGTTAGTACGAGATCAAGAGGTGTCCGTAAAACGAAGGACACGTACCTGCGAGCAAAAAAAAAAGTCATCTCTTGCACGCCATGCCATCGTCGTCGCCGGTCGGGCTGCCTGTCGGATTGTACCATCGACCAACTTGCGACCCAGTATCATCAACTCCCCGCCGCCGTGGCATTGTCGCGCTCGTGACGTTGCATTAGTCTTCGGCTTTGTCTCTTTTGTGCTGAGAGATGAGAAGGCAAGCGTGGAGAGCGAGGTTGGGAAGGCAATGGGATGTGCTGGCACTGTCGGATGGCGACAGTCCCTATCAGTGGGCAGCCTGCGGGTTCATGTTGACCCGTTGAAACTCAGTTGAGTCTTGACAGGTTTTGGCATGCAAAGGGTAATGGTGGGTTGGAGTCAAATACCTTTTGTGAGTCACATGGACCTCACCTGTGCAATCACCGAAGTACTCCAGATATTTATCTTTCACGCTTATCATTTTGATATGGATGGTAAACAAGGTTCCTGCCGGCGACACGCGCGGCGCTATCCAAGTTTTTTTTTTTCGCCCTCAATTCATGTAGATTAAAGAAAATTTATTTTGTAGACTACAATACATTTTACAGTAATTACGACGTCCCGTACACTTACCGTGCCCAGGGCGTCTAACGACGAGTGGACGCGAGGACGGTAGCGGGGGCGTTAGGCGAGCGTTCGGGTTCGAGTAGACACGGTGGGAGTGACGGACGAGCGACGACGCCCGAAAAGGGCAGGCGGGGGCGCGGCGCTGGGCGAGCGTTCGGGCTCGAGTAGACACGACGGGAGCGACGGGGGAACGGTGGTGCCCGAAAAGGGGAAGTGAGGGTGTTGGGAGAGCATTCGAGCTCGAGTAGACACGGTGGGAGCGACGGGCGAGCGATGACGCCTGAAAAGGGCGGCGGGGGCGCTGGGCGAGCGTTCGGGCTCGAGTAGACACGACAGGAGCGACGGGGGAGTGGTGGTGCCTGAAAAGTGCAGGCGGGGGCGCTGGGCGAGCGTTTGAGCTCAAGTAGACACGGTGGTAGCGATGGGTCGACGCCCGAAAACGGGAGGCAGGGCGTTGGTCGAGCGTTCGGGCTCGAATGGACGCGACGGGGGGCGACAGGCGAGCGGCTACGCCCGAAAATGGGAGGCGGGGCGTTGGTCGAGCGTTCGGGCTCGAGTAGACGCGACGGGAGCGACGGGCGAGTGGTTGCGCCCGAAAACGGGAGATGAGAGCGTTTGGCGAGCGTTCGGGCTCGAGTAGACACGGTGGGAGCGACGGGCTCGCGTCAATGCCCGAAAATGAGAGGCTGGGCGTTGGTCGAGCATTCGGGCTCGAGTGGACGCGACGGGGGCGACGGGCGAGCGGCTACGCCCAAAAACGGAAGGCAGGGGCATTGGACGCACGTTCGGGCCCGAGTAGACATGACGGGGAGGCGAGGGCGCGAGCAGACAGGGCGGGAGCGGCAGGCGAGCGGCGGTGCCCGGGAAGGGCAAGCGAGGGCGTTGTGAGCGTTCGGGCTCGAGTAGACACAGTGGGAGCGACGGGCGAGCAACAGCATCAGTGGTCTGTTGGATGGTCAGGACTCGTCCAGATCATCCCATGACCATGTGACGAAAAGTTGGTCACAGGACCACGCGGACCATTACATAGATGACCGATCTTGCCCGATCTTGCCCGGTCTGAATAAACCAACTACATAACCTCATATTTTTTTGGTTATTTCAGAATAGAGTCGATATCGCACATAAAACTCGCATGTGGCTGCATATCAATATGTAAAAACAATGTCGGACAGGCGCTACAGATTATCTAAGCAAAGGGGTCATTCTGGTTCGATGTGATGGCACTGTGACTGGCAGGCACATAGAAAGGTTGTGACGATGGGCCAGCATGACCCTCAGATGGGTCCGGGGGGACATAGACAGCTGCTACCTTGCGTGGGGACCCAGCCCCACGCTTGCGTGCAGACAGCATCTCGCTTGGGGTTGTCATTGATCAGCGGAAGAGTTATGGTTGCAATTCGATCGACTTACAGGCCTTTCGTGTTGAGACAAGCCAAATAGTTTTAGAAAGAGTCACTGAGCAACCCGTGATTCTGGAGCTTGACCAAACCTACATAGTAGGCATCATAGAAGTGGACATAATCCTTCGTCGAAAACTGGCCGACATCCCCTTCTTCTTTCGCTTGCTGACCCCCAGCAACCCTGTCCAAGGCACAGCGGAGCTTTATGGACTGGATTCAGCAAAACATACAGTAGTAGAGAATGTTACTTACAGCCGCTCCAGACAGCGCTAACATTGGCAGCGGGGTGGTCTTGTAGTTATTATGGAAAACCTTCACCGGGGACATGCTTTGTGTGTACCAAAACGTTAGATGAAACTCTTGGAAAATTTTATTGCCGTAGTACTGTTGTACTTCACCCTGTGCTGTGTCGTTAGGAAGAGACGACGAAAAATACATGGCCTTACTCCAGAGACATCATTGAGGAAAAAAGCTGATTTGTCCGCTGCATTTGAGATGGATTCAACCTTCGCTTGCATCCACGTATAATCGGGGTTGGTACGATCCATCAGTCCGTGAGCTAGGTAGCGTTCGGCGAAACCTTCTGCATGTTCAGCGGCCTTTGATCGAACGTTTGCGAGTCCTTTGAAGATCTGTGACATAGTATGTATCAGTGATAGATTACACAAGAGACTACGAGTGCTTACCACCGTCCCATACTCCGACTGATACGCGAAGTCTATGACAAGGATTTGTCAGATTTGCATGCAAATGAGTGAATCACACACTTTGTTTAAGCGTAACACACGCTTCAGAAAAGGATTCTTGAATATGGTCCTTCCAAAGAGCCTCGGGGCTTGAGCTGCCGACATGGAGCCACCCTATTTTGGTTACCATATCATTTGCTAACACGACGCGGGCATGTTTGAGGACAGCCTGTAGGTCACGCTGTTCGAACCTTGATATGCTGCGCACATCGGGAACGTGGCTCTTGCGTGACGTGGAATTTCTTCCTGAGGTACTGGTGTCTCGGGTCGAGAGTAACGAAGTGGATGACGAGGTCAGTGGACGTTGAGGGTACGCATATCCACGAAGTCGGTTTTGGGAAGGGAGATTTGTCCTACCTTGGCGTGCTTGATGTTGCCTTAGCACGTCGCTCTCTGGACCAGAAACCTGCAATATAATATCAACACAAATCAGAGCGCAAGATAAAAACGACTTGCCTGTATTAACTCGGCAGCGGCATTAAGCCTCTGGTCAAGGCTTCCCAAAGCCACATCACCGCCCGGTATAGGAGTGGGTAGGACAGGAAGCGGCTCAGCTGGTGCATTGGCGTTCTCGGAGGGGGGGTAGCTGAACTGGCGTTCTGGCATGCCCTGGGATGAATTCTGGGCATAATAAGGAGGAGCATATGTGAGCGAATGAGGTGGCATATCTTCAAATGCTGGTGCTGCCGAGGGACCGACAGGAAAAGTCGTCGTGTTTTGGGGTGGGGCCAGTGAGGGATCAACGGGAAAAAAAGGAACCAGATGCGATGCGGTACTTTGGGATGAGAAATCCACCGTATAATTTGAAGCCGGAGAGGTATAGGGATGTGGCACAAATGGTGGAAGTTGCACGGGTGCGAAATCAGGCATAGGTGCCTGAGTACGGGGGCGAGAGCGACTTCTGGAAGTACGATTTGTGGAAGCACGAGGCATGGGGTTTCTGGGGATGAGGAGCCCAACTGCAACTCGGGTGAGGGTTTTATCCTGAAAGCCTGCCGTAGGTACTCACTCCTATCAAGTGACCCGAGTTTGACCGCTGTAGAGCTCGGTACCGCTCTAGGGTGATATCCAGGTGATTTGCCACTTTTCAGGCCTACCCCGATGACAGCTAGTCCAACCCCAACCACCTGACGACGTCTCGGGCCAAAAGACCGATGGCCC
>JBBPMC010001572.1:0-10140 GCA_038090115.1 Strobilomyces echinocephalus | reverse complement strand
ACTCCATTATTCAATTGGGTGAGAATCTGATAAAAGATTCCTTGGTTAATCAAGTTGTGGTGGTGTGGTAATGATTACATAAGATAGGGTCTCCCGAGAACCCATACCCCCCTTATAACCCATAGCTTTGGACGTATCTCGAAGGGTATGGGTTATAAGGGAGTCAACTGTAGTAGAATCTCGAGGATAAAAAGGAAATAAGCGTCCGCGATGGAGAAGTCGTCAACGAA
Organism: Strobilomyces echinocephalus; assembly: GCA_038090115.1. Lineage (NCBI taxonomy): Eukaryota > Fungi > Basidiomycota > Agaricomycetes > Boletales > Boletaceae > Strobilomyces > Strobilomyces echinocephalus. Next base: position 9,910 of record JBBPMC010001572.1, on the reverse strand, counting down.
AAGAAAGCCAAGCCACACTCAACACTAGAGCACTAATAAGTGCCTACTAAGTCAACCTTACCTAGATATCAATATGTAAACAACAAAACAACAATCATATTCATTCAATGTACAGGATGTGCGGGGATACAAGCGTGGGAAGAGACTATACGATTGTGGGGAGAGGATATACGAGGGGGCAGACGACACAACTGGAGACGAACGATGGGCATAGACGAGTGGGAAATGGAATGAAAGTGCACGGTGAAGGTACGAGTGACCGAACAACAAGAAGCTACAGTAAAGACACGTCGACGCCTAAATAAACCTACCAGATACCGCTCGAGAGTGGCGAGCGTGTCCGACAGTCCAGCGAACCATGTCAAGTCGTATGGAACCTGGACATCAAGGCCGTCAGTTCCGCGAAAGGAGAGTAAAGAACCTAAACGACGAGTCACTAGTCCAGGGCCTAGACGTCAAGGTCGTTAGTTGTAAGTACGAGAAGATGAGACGGAAAATAAAGAAGAACCCAAACAATGATCCTCGTTGACGTCGAGATGCCTAGGCGACGACGCCAAAGTGGGCGTTGGGGAACCCGCTGGCCTGGATACGCTTGAAGAGCCACCAGAACGGCGTGGCGTAGGTCATGTCGGAGGCCTTGGTTTTACCAGAACCACCGGTAAGCATACCACCGATACGGCCACGGATGTCGGCGACGATTGAGCCCGAATCGCCAGATTCCGAAAAAACGCCCGACTTGCTGTCGTAGTTAATTATCCCCCACTCCATTGAGGTTTGGTTGACAGACATGTCACTAAAGTAGATGCGAACGATGGAGAAGATTCCATTCGCGCGGCCGAGGGTGGTGCCAGTGGCATTGCCCCTCTTGGCGACCAACAAGCACGGTTCGCCGTCCGAGTCCCACATATCAGGGGCATGCATCAAGTCGTCGGTGATAACGCCCTTAAGTGGAAGTAGACGGTCTTCTGGATATTCGAACTCCCAGTTAGCATCTCCGCGGGGGAAACACTTAAACGTGAACTCGTCGGGCTTCATCTTCGTTCCTAGATATAAACAGCATTTAGGTTCGTAGATGGTCTTAGTCAAACACAAAAGGTACCGAGATCCATATTATTGCCCCGGAAACCGTCACCGAGCTTGGTCCGGTCGACCACGAAAACGCCCCAATCCTCTGTGAAATGATGCTCACTGACACCGAGACAGATGGGTGGGGAGCGTAGGACGTGGCCAATGACACGGTTGTCGATTTTCTTCCACTCCTTGTTGACCTGATCGAGAAACCCTCCAAGTTTTTCCATCGCCTTCTCCGTTTCATCCAGTAACCCCTCAGTCTTAATCCGACTCGCCTTAGCCTTCTCAACCTCGGCAGCGTCGTTGCCCTTCTCCATTTCCTTGAATCCTTGAATCTGCTTCCTCCGGCGCTTGGTCGAGATTCCGTGTCCTCCGATCGCGAGTTTGATCGAATCGACGACGTCGGCATAGGCTCTCCTGCCGAGCAGGAGGACGTCTTTAGCAGGCGCACCGGGGTGGTAAGAGTAGTCGAGGTTGCCTTCCTCGGATCCGATGAGGACGTGACGGCACGAAAGGCCCAAGAGCCTATCGCTGCCGCCACCTTCAGTGAGGTAAAGGGCCATGGTTCCTTGAGCGTTGGTCCTGGCCCTGGTAGAGATGCGGAGGCCGAGGGCAGGAGTGAGGGGACTAACGACGTCGACGAGTGGGTCCAGGTCATTGACGGGGTTGAAAAGCCGAGGACCGACGTCACGCGTGTAGATGGACTCGCGGAAGTCCACGTCGACGTCAGGGATATGGTACTCCTGGAGGAGGGCTAGGACGCTCTGAGCCGCATCGTGGGCAGCCGTAGCGGTAGTAGACCCGGGGAAGACCCCAATCCAAATCGTGACCGGAGTGAGGACTGGTTTCTTAGCCTCAACCGTTTCTTGATCTTCGCCCTCTTCTTCGTCCTCGGGCGCTTCGTCGACCTCGACGTTCTTGAAACGGATGATGTCTATCGTCGTAAAGCGGATCTAGAAATCCCAGTCAGCAAACCCTACGATATGGTGGATATTAACAAACCTTGTGATCGTCCATGACAGAAACGACCTTCCAGGCCAAGCCGTGGTGCCAGACCTTCGTAATCGGATGGTTAAAAACTTCACGCAGCTCCTTCAAACGGCGCTGGGCCTCAGGACCGCTGGGCGGGGACCACTGCCATTTGCCCGTGCGGTAAACAAGTGTGGGCTCAGAAGGGAGGCCCGCATAGTACGACTGAGCCTCCGCGTTGGAGACAGCGTGTGGATCAGGCGAGTAGGTAGTGCTAGACGCAGCGTCACCGCCAAAGCCCAGGGAGAAGGGTGACTCGGTGATGGTCGGGGAGATAGCGGCATCGTTGTCGTCGGAGCTCTGAGCCTCCTGGTAGCTCTGAGCAAAGCGAATGTACTTATCGATAACTTCGGCAGAAAGCACTCGAACGAAGGGAGGGAAAACGAGATGGTTAGTATGTTATAAAGAAACTAAGACTGAGGGACAGACTGGTGTAAGATTCGAAATATCAAAAACGAGCTAAGCGGTTTGACTGTGTCGTTCGGCGAGGGACTCGAGAGAGGCCAAACGTTCTCTTCGACGCGCCGGCAAGCCGGAGCCGAGTCACGTGAAAAAGACCGTATCATTGCCAGTGGCACTCCGAGTCCGAGTCTGTCAACGCCTCCCATGGCCTCAACGTTCAACCCCCATGTGCGCACGCAGTGCCTGTCGAAAGAACGGATATTTCATTCACGACGGGGTGACGTCAGATTCAAGACCGTGCTAGCTTGATCCTTGACTAGCCCGCGTTCGCTTGCCAGCTCTAGTATGCCTTCCCTCTCTTGCACGTCTGGATGATCGATCGTAGGCGACATGTTCTACGTTAGGTCGCCCAGCCGCCTGGCGTATCGCGTCGCCCGCTCCTCCGCATCGGTATGTGTCGTGCGATCTCGACGGACCGAACTCGAACGGGCTGAGGTTCCGTGTCGCTGGACGCTAGTTCAGGGCGTGCCTCTGACTCCGTCCTTACCCACAAGAGAGGGTCACTTTGATGTCACCGCTATCTCACGTCTTGACCTGGTGTTCGTCCTTCCGAGGACGAGGCCCAAGTCGAGGTCTCGAGCGAATGTCCTGATCGATGGAAATTAAAACGATCTATGGGTCACATTGCGCAAACTTCATGCTTAGCTATGTGGGATGCAGCGAGAGGACTAAACGCTCTAGCTACGTACAAGACCATAACATCGAGGATCGGCGGCACGAAAAACACCGTTTCGAAAGCGGGAAATTTTAAAAGAGGATAAACCTATGATGGAAAGCGTAACTCTCGACATCGTGATGAAAACAATGGAAACGACTAACTCGTGACACTAACGCGAAGAAAGAGAAACATGCTTCGTACATGGACATGAGAAGAAGAGAAAATTAGTAGGGGACCGTCGAACGCTGGGAAGATTAAAAGGATTGTACGCCAATACGTTACACCTGCCGTCTGCCCGCGTGCATCAAAGGAGATGCCGGCAGCGGCGACGAGAACAAGAGAGCGCCGACGCTCGACGTGCGTGCGTGCGTCTGGGACACCGAACGACGATCGCGGCGCGTCACGTCGCCCACGGGACGCGGTATCGAGGTACTCGACAGGCGCGACCGTGCACCGGTCCAGGTCAAATGCGGGTGCGGGTTCGCGAGGGCGGGCGGCGTCTTCATCTCTGAAGGCCCTGTAGAAGTCCTCCCACTCGCCATCGTCGACGTGACGAGACGTGTCCGCGTCCACGATGGAAGTCGCTCATGACGAGATCGAGCCGCCGCGTTCGACGACAGTTTAGAGGGGCCGCCGACTCCTCCGACGCTTTGGCTTCCGTGGCAGGGGAGCGGCGCCTGTGCGCGCATCGGCGGCGGGAGCGCCCGCAAATCGCTTCGAGAAGCGTCGCTCGGGCTCGCGGCCGCTAGATCGACGGAAGCGACGCGTTGGTGATGGTGACGCCCCGCAAGCTTGTCGCCCTTCCGGGCATGATGCGGGTGGAACTCGAGGCGCCTTTGGAGAGAAGCGCCGACGGGCGAAAATGGTTCACGCGGGAGGGGGATGTTCGATTTACGCGGGGAATATGTACGCTGGCGCGGGAAGGAGACGCCGGGGGCTTGTTTCGGGAAAGGTGGCTTGAAGGGGGGATCATTCTCGTCGAGGTGCGCGCCTCGAAAGATGGACGGCGACGACTTGTGTTTTTCGTGTCTCGGCTTCCCTGACGAAGGATGGGGAGAACAGAAGTGTGGATATGGGACGCTAGGATGGTTATGCGCGTCTAGCTGTTTGGCGTCGTTGAGCGGTATGTGTAGACTGGGAGGGGTAGAAGTCGGGGTGCTGAGTCGAAGGTGACGGCACGCCGAGCAACCACTACGGAACCCAGAGACGGAGCGGTAGCGTGGAAATACGGCCGTGCCAACGTCCTCGGAGTCCGGGGTAGCCTGTCTGTTGGCTTGGCAAGACTGATCTCCAACATCAGAACGGCGTTCGTTCAGATCCAGTAGAGCCACCTGTTCTTGCAGCAAATCGGGAGAGCCAGACATGGATGGGGACGAGGATGAGGGCGCTGTAGGGGACGATCCTCGGCCTTGGCTCCCGCGCTGCATATCCGAGCTGACCCATTTCATCCTGAGGCGGGCGTGGGACGAACGACAGAGGTCAAAACTGGTCGAAGCGGAAGCCTCGTCCGTGATCCCCGCCAAGTCGAGAGCAAGTTTGTGGACACCTCCGGGACTGTACCGATGATCCGGGTCGAGAAGTCTCCAGTCGCATAGCTTTCCTAACACCAAGGGTAAAACGGATGAATCGCTTCGCTCGGTGGAGTTACGAGAGTGGTCTTGTTGGAGAGCATCGCAGATAGAAAAGAGGAGTGCAGGTTGAAACAGAGAGACACGGGCGTCTGGTTGGCATTTGAGATGGGATGGCAATATGAGGAGGAGACGGTCGAGAACTCGTTTGCCCTTGTCCGACAGCTGAGCGTGAAGGGAGGTAAGATCCAAGGGAAAACCGGCGTGACAATTGAGTGAGCATTCAGTCATTATGTTCGTAAAATCTGGAGAGCGCTTCATGCGACAGCGGGCAGGTCACAGGTAAGCAAAAGTAAGACCATGGTTCGGTCGTGAATGGAACAAGGCCAAAACACTTGGAATGCAACGAAGACGGACGTTCCAATGACACACAAACGAAGTGGGGTGCCAGAGAATGCCAAACGCTGATTAAAGAGAGGCTCACCAGGTGCAGACAAGTTTCACCGAGTCTCATCTTCGTGTTCCGAGTTTATAAGCTCCCTTTTCCTGCTGGTGGTGTAGATCGACGATTGGTTAGCATTTCCACAAGTTCCAACACGTGCAAACTGTTACCTGGAGGATTTCCTCTACAGTTCTCGCATCGCAGGCCCTGCGCAGGTGGCGGGAGGCAGAGAACGAGTCACAGACTCACAGTGCCGACCATGTGTTCCAATACGAATAATTGTCGTAAGAATTAGGCGATGATTTAGTAAACAAGACTCATCTCTTCATCGACCCTGCCGCCACTGGGGGCCCCCCTCGGTGCCGAAGGTGTCGCCTGTGGTCTTCAAAGGTGACAATGCTTGACGATGGTGATTTTCTGGACACAAGAAAAGTCGGCATGTTGTATAAATGGCAGATCACGCTCGGGATGGCCCCTTCCCCATGCCACGAAAGCAACGTGGAGGGTGTACTTACCGAAATTTGATCACGCTATCCCAAGTTCCCATGCCCATTACTTATCGGCAAATAATTTAGCTCAGCCTTCTGACACGATCATCACTAATCAATTACTTGGCGCCCTACGATAAAGTTTTGGTTCCGCGCTCCGACTCATGTTCGTGGTTGTCTCGGCCTTGTTCACTGCCCAGTATCATCCCCGCTCGCGCTGTGTCGACGTAGCCCGGACGGTGGAATACCGCCGCATCAGCTGGCTGGAGACCCGTGATCGGCGGTACGACTTTGTTCGGCTAGCGAAGAGATCAGTCCCGACTGATTCGGTCGAAGATGCTCCCGAATCCCTTCCTTTCTACCACGCTTATCCATCAGTCATTAATGAGAAGACGTGATTGGGACGGAATGTAGGTGAGACCGAGTGCTAGAACTGCAGCCTGCAGCCTTCAAGGGTTGAGATTGACGCGAGCACAGACAGCGTCCAAGATGTGATCGTCAGACTTGCGATATTACGTTGGTCGAGCGAGGACTCCGTCGATTGCAAGGGGAGTAAATCAACACGCCTTCCAAGACGGGCTTCGATCGGGAATTTAACATCTTCCAGAAGCACGACAAGTACGTATCTGTCTCTCCGCAACATCCCGGCCCGACACTGACGCTGGTCATCGCCTACCCCGTCATGGTGAGGCGTGGCCACGTACGGGGCGATGGGCTGGCCGAGATGATGGAAGCTTACATAAGCACCGGTAAACTTCGGGTTCCGCCCAGGCAGCAAGTCTGACGTCGGCCCTCGTAAAATCGATATTCGGACTATGTCTTCTACGTACACTGTTTGCGAAGAAAGGAAGACTTGTCGCCTTGCCAGCCTTTCCTTGGTCGCGTCATCCACCACTTCAACCTTGAGCCGCACCCCCTACGCCACATGAACATCCGCCACCGGCCCGGGTCATGGATACGATTGGTCCTCTTGTGAGCTAACTAGAGGCCGCTGTGGACATTGGTAAGACAATCAGATTTCCAGGAATCCCGTACGTTGGTCTTCTTGGAAATTTCTGTCGATGCTCACTGCGACTTCCACCCAGGAACCATCAATGCAACGGATCGCTAGGAAATGGTCTGCGCGATCACCCTGTCCGTCTGCTATCCTCATATTTGCCTTGAACTGCTGACCGATGATGATCATATCACTCGCCACCTCTCCGCATCCAGCTGCCGCGGCTTGCATGGTTGGCGTTGACGTTGCATAGAAAGGTCGGGTCAGGCGTAATAGTAACATTATCTCGGAGGTTATGTAACAGCGGGAGGGTGGACGAATCGACCGAAGAAACAAGAAGCGGAAAGCCGCTCGCTTTCCTCGGATCCGAGTCCACTATTTTAATGTCCCACTCACGACCAGTCTGACCCCACCCGTCCCCCCCCGTCTGCAGTACCAATGTCCTCCCTGGCACCGGATTCCATCGCCGCGTGGTGTGTTTTGATCCATCTGATGCGACTCGGTTCCCAGACTGATACATTATGCCTGCAGGGAGCCTCGTGGCCAGGTGCCGATCCCTGATCCTACTACGATCCTACTTCCCGTATTTCCAGGTCAAGGCGCCTCGCGAACAAACCTCAGACGTGCTGCCGACCAAGCAACCCGCGACGCAGACTCCTCTACGGGCTCCCTCCTCCTTGCTTCCTGCTTCGACGTCTTCCTCGCAGAGCTTGCTGCTCTATCCCCAGAGGACCTCGATCAGAGCGGCATATCCCCATCGGATTTTGGCGAGCCTCGTCGCTTGCTTATACCTCATTCAAGATACCTCAAAAACCATATCAGAATATCTCTCTTCCTCGCACAGACACTACGATTTATGTTCAATCCACGTCTCGTTCTTTGCTTGACCTCCTCCAAACGAACATCATTCACACCACAGGAATTCTCGGTTTATCCTTTGGAATATTTCCCGCTTGCGTTGTTGCTTCCTCTCACAACCCACTTTCCTATATCACCACTGCAGTCGAAGTCTTACGTCTAGTATTTTGGATCACATTACGTGTCTTACAAACTACGAGGAAGTTGGCCAAAGAGAAACCTGTGGATGCTACCCTTCCATGGAGTGTCGCTTGCCTCGGCCTCACCAAAGCAGAGGTCGAACAACACATTACCCGATTCGAACAAAAGGTAAGCCGGAAGTCGTTTCCCCTCTCTCTAACATTGATCATACCGCTGCAGCATTCCGGGGCCCGTGCACTTCGCGTGACCGCGGTCCTTGATGAAAGGAACATGACAGAGTCAGGTCTGCTGGACTTATTGGTCAGATTTTCGACCTTTGTGTCTCGGCATTGCACCGTGCATCCAACGACAGTCGACGCGCTCTATCACTCGGACTTGCATCTAGGCACCCGCGACCGGATTTTGGCAGACATCCAGAACAGGAACATCCGCTTCCCGGATTACCAAGATCTCCGTTGTCCTTTGAGGTCCACGATATCAGGAGAGGTAGCCTCGCCTAGCTCAGATCACCATTCCCTCGTGCACCTCGTGCTGGACATGGTCCTAGTTCATCCTGTCAGCTGGGATCCCGTCGCAAAGAAGGTGGCGTCGGTCGTTCCACCGAGCGTGGGAGTTTTCGCCCTCAGTCTCGGTCCCGGAACAAGCACTCTTCGCGCTTTGGAAAGAGCCGTCCCTGAATGCGTACTACGTTGCATCAACGCTACGTCGGACACAGGTGGCGAAGCCGCTCCCACCCATGCGAAGCAAGAGCCTATTGCCATCATCGGCATGACTGCTCATACTCCGGGCGCCGCCAGCACCGTCTCAAAGGTTAGCGCGGCTGATAGGTAGCTTTAGCAGACTGATGCATCTATTTAGATCCCGGAGGATCGTTTCCGACTTCCCTTACAGTCTGTGGCTGATGGCGAGTCCCCTGCTTGCGAGCTCAAGCTCAAGGTCGAAACGGGTAATTTCATGTCTGATTTCGCCGATTTCGACCACAAGTTTTTCAAGATCTCTCCGCGGGAGGCAAGGAGCATGGATCCCCAGCAACGCGTTCTACTGCATACGGCCTACGAAGCGCTGGAGAGCGCAGGCTATGTTCCTGATTCCACGCCCTGTTTTCGACGTGCCACGTTTGGCTGTTATATCGGAGCAGCGACACAAGACTATGCTGAAATTCTCGCCAACAACATTGATATCCACTACAGCACCGGTGGGGCTTCTGTTTTTCCCCATCCGATCGAGTCGAACTAACATTATCTCCAGGTACGCTGAGGGCGTTCTTGAGCGGCCGCATATCGTATGCCATGCAGTTTGGCGGACCTTCGGTCGTGGTGGATACTGCTTGCTCGTCTTCCATCATAGCAATTCATCAAGCATGCAGAGCTTTGATGATGAAAGACTGTGACGCCGCCCTGGTGGGTGGCGTTAACATCATGACGAGTCCCAACGTACGTTCATCGTGCATCATCCAGTTCACCCGAATAACGATCGATAGATGTTCGCCGGCCTCGAACGGGGCCATTTCCTGAGTCCATCGGGCCAATGCAAAAGCTTTGATGCGTCCGCGGACGGTTACTCTAGAGAGGAGGGTTGTTGCCTGTTGGTTAGGCGTTTGAGCGACGCCATAGCGGAGAACGACAACATCATCGGCGTCATCCGAGGCGTCGAAGTCAATCAGAGTGGTCTGGCGACATCGATCACCCATCCTCATAGCCCTACGCAGGTCGAACTCCTTATGTCCCTCCTCTCGAATTCTGGCATTGGTCCGACGCGCGTCGGCGTCATCGAAGCTCATGGCACCGGAACCGAGGCAGGGGATTCGTGCGAACTCTCCAGTATCCGTTCAGGGACGAACGCGAGAAAATCTGCTTCATATCACGTCAATTAAGGCAAACATCGGCCACCTGGAGGCGGCATCCGGCGCTGCGGGACTCTATAAAATCTTGCTGATGTTACGACACGACCTCATTCCGGCGCAAATATCCTTGAAGACGCTCCATCCTCTCATCATACAGAGCCTGGAGTAATTATAATTACAAACACAAAACAAATATCGCGCTCTACAAAAATTAGGGGATGTTGGGGGACCTATGAGGATGCCCCAAAACAAATATCTAAGAAAACGGCGGTCAGAATGAATTATTATACCCCATACTCTGGTCATGAGGAGTAAAAGACATATTATGTCCAAATAAATTCATACTGATTCCA
>JBBPMC010001571.1:0-10157 GCA_038090115.1 Strobilomyces echinocephalus | reverse complement strand
GTCGCCTTTTGACGTCGCTGCAGAGGCCGAGGGATTCTTCAACCTCTTGTACTCGCATCTGTTCACGCTATGGCCGGTTGATTCGCCAGAAACGAGGCAACATGTACTCTATCTACTCAATGTAATTTCGCTTTCGCCTTCGAATAGTGCATCGGTCAAATATCGCATGTGAGGTTCTCTGTGATCATCCACCATTACCTTACTGACCTTGACTTAGATTGTCCAATCTATTCAATGCCGCGCCACGATCATCCGCTTTACGACTGCCAATATCCACTACGCTTTTACAGGTCTCTGCCTCCAACGGCGATGTTGGAGTTCTCGCCCTGACAAAATCAGAGGTCGAACAATGGCTCAAGGAATGGCCCGTCTCTGACGAGGAAAAGAGCCAATTCCTGAAGACTATCATTGAAACGCTTACGCATTCTGGGAATGCGTGAGTACTCTTTTGTCGTGTAGTCCTGCGCTGATCGCCCGTGGTGGCCAGGGAATCAGCCTTCGAATATCGAATTTTGCTTGTACACGTACTCCCGTCCCCATCTCCTGAATCCCGCTCGGCCGCAGTCGACGCGATAGCTGCCGCCCTTCGTATACCGACCGTCTTCGACCTCGAAATTCTGTACTACCTCGATCCCATCATCGCCGTACGAGATCACGAGCTGTTCCCCGTCTTCCAAATATTCCTGAGAAACGGTCTGCCCGAGTTCCTGGCATGGGCCGACAGCCACGCTGCCCTGCTGGAGGCACACCGTACGTTTTTCGCATGACGATCGTCTGTCCCGTTTCGCTCAACCCGACCGCAGAACTCGATCGATCGCAGCTCGAACGTAAAATGCGCCTCCTCGCTTTCTCCGCGCTGGCGTTCGACTACATCGGACGGGATCTCCCGTACGCAACGATCGCGTCGACGTTGCAGATCGACGCGTCCGACGTCGAAAAGTGGACCATCGACGGTGAGACGAGCTATATTTTTTCCCTGAGGCGTCACCGTTGACCAGTCCGTTACCCCCGTGCCAGTCATTCGAGCCGGTCTCGTTACCGGTAAACTGTCCCAGACGGCACGACACTTTCACGTATATAGATCCTCGGCGCGCAAGTTCGAGCGGGAGCAATGGGAAGCGCTCGAGAAGCGGCTGCTTGCTTGGAAAGCAGGACTGGCGAGCGTGATCGAAATCGTCGCTCAAGCGCAGTGGAAGGGCGGTAACGTGGTCGAGGCGGTGCAGGCGACGCAAAACGAGCAGGGCGTCCAGGTGGAAAGTACTACTTGATGTATGGCAAAGAAAAGAAAAAAGGTGGCTGGCACGCTCTACATGGCGGACCAGGCTTGTATCAGGCCCGATGCCGGTCGCCATTGCAGATCACCATAGCTTTCGTTCGGGTAGGAAAGTATTTAGTGACCTGACGCATACAACAACCAAACATAGGCCGCTACAGGCTAGCTGAACCTTGCTTGGTGCTTCTTCATTGGGAGATCTGACCTGAAACCAGCTGGGTGCCACCATTCAAGTAGTAGCCCGGTCTACGTTCCAGATCTCGCTGATAATCAACCTGAAAGCCGTCATGCTTGGCGAGTTCCCTGATCACCCCAAGGCCCCAAGTTGCCTGACTTGGGACACAACTACACCTGACTTGAGTCTTGGAGGTGGGGCAAGGCGCCTGTCTTCAACTCCGCTGCGACTTCACTCCGTGCGTCGACCCAACCGCGCCGAAATCAATCACGACCACCCATCGGCGGAAGAAGAAAAAAAAAATCTATGAAACGTAAACTAGCTCGACATCTAGGCACGCGCCACGTCAGTGGCAAGGGGTAGCCGTCACCAATCGCCGTCAAACCCGACGAACCCTAGAAATCGCACGTCAGCGCCAAACGCTCCCCCCTCCAAAACGATGCGGGAGTCGTCGCAGACTCACCGGTCAACAGAAACACTTGAAAATACCGCTTCTTCTCCAACTGCGCACACCAGTTCCACGCGCTCGTCAACCGCCCGTCGATGCAGCTCCCCGCGTCGAAAAAGTTGTCCGCTCCGGAACCGTCGAATCCGTGTCGAAAGAAGTCGGCGAGGATCTCGCGCGTGCAGTTCTCCGTCGACCCGAACTCTTGCTCGACGTACGCGCGCAGCGCGGGTTTCTCCACGAGACTAGGTATCTGATAGAGGGTATTGCAGATCGGGAGGAGGATGCGGTAGATCTGGGAGTACTTGTCTGGGGGAAAAGGGGGGGTCAGAAACGCGAGGCGTTGGCGTGGGCGGATCGGTTCACCGATGAACATGAGCGCGTTGGGGACGTTGTGGTCGCCCATGTGGATGGCGGAGGAACCGACCCACGAACCTACGCTCTGCTGGGCGCGTTGAAGGATCGCGTGCATCATGCGCAGCGTTTTAGGAGCAGCTTGGACTCTGTTCAGACCTTGACCCGTGTCGCGAAGGCGGTAAGGGACGGTTTCGGACAACAGGTCTTGCTCGGCAAGGGACCACAACCGGAACATGTCTGAGGGGTAGGATGAGCGAATCCCCTACGAGTCGCGACGCAAGGCACACCGTGCAGAATCTCCCGCCAGAGCGTCAGGCTCTGCAACACGTACGCGTACTGCTTGGCGTGATCGTGGCTGAGCCTCGCTCCGTTCCTGCCGCTCCGAATCGCCAAGCTGTGCTTCTGCTCCTTGGCCTGCGTCGGATGGAAGTAGGTCTTGAGGTATTGAATCATGCGCTCGCAAGGGTCGCGGTTCGTGCGCAGAAAGGCGTGATTGTCGCCGATGCTATACAGGCATTGGCGAACTTGTTCCTGGCTCAGACCGTCGCGTTGGTAGCGCGCGGAGAGCGTCTCGATCGCGCGCTCTTTGCCTTTTATGTCTTTTTGAATCTCGCGCCGAGATCGACCTTCTGCGTTGATTTCCTTGGTTGCGATGGCTATCAGATCGTCGCGAAGGAGCGCCAGGACGCCGTGTCGTTCCAACACGTTGTACACAGTCCGGATGGGTCTGACGCACGAAAAGCTGAGCATGTCCTTGACCTCGGGTGATTGACTGTCCTGCATCACGGCGCCCATCAACCCCCGGATCGACGGCGTCCCGAAAGAAGAGAGAGCCCCACCTGAAGTAGATAGATCAACTTGCCATACGTCGTCCGCATCTTGTCCGGGTTCATGATCTTGTGCCGCCGCCCCATCTCGAACACCTGCTGATAAAACTCGGCGTTGCGCTCAAAGTCGCGATCCGCGAAGAGCTCCTGACCGAGCTTGTAGTCTGCCGACAAGACCAACCCGGACAGGATCGCGCACAGCTCGCGAATCTGGTGCACGATCCGCTTGGCTTTGGACAGTCCGAACGTGAGGGTGTCGATCTTGTCGGTGTATTCGGACACTTGGAGGGCGGCGTCGAGCAGGCGGAGGTATTTGCGCTCGACGAGGGTCAGGCGGAGCGGGACGTACTTGGCTCGCTCGACGAACCACTCGCCGACGGGCTTGCCGGCGACGGGTTGGGCGCCGAGGACGTCTGTGGAGGGGGGGTTGATCGTGGGCCCGATGATCTCGTCTAGCTCGGCGTCCGAGTTGTCCATCTCGACGTCCGGTTCGCCCTGCGAACGACCCGTCAGAGGGTAAACGAAAAAAAAAAGGAAAGGAGGCCACGCACCTCGCCGCCCTTGGTCCCCGGGCCGTTCTGCGCCCCGTCCGCCCGCCTCCCAGGCGCCCCCGAGATGGGCTTCGCCACGTGGGTCTTGCGCGCGCCCTTACGATGCTGCGCCGCGAAACAGACCTCGCAGTAGTCGTCCGCGCACGTCGCACACGACAGCTGGGCGGGCTGGTCTGTTCCGACGCGGTCAGCGACGCCCTTGGCTCGCTCGCTGTTCGCGACTCACCTTCGCACTCGACGCACAAGCCCTCTGCCACGGCCCGGTTCGCGGAAACCTCGTCCCAGCCCGTGGCCGTCGTCGCGGACCCGTCACGTTCCTGTTGCTTGAGTCCAGGGTGTTCGAGCGTGTCGTGGTCGTCGCCGAGAATGGCTTCGAGAGAAAAGGCAGCGCCACTTTGCGCCGGTGGTTTTGCGTCGGTTTCGGTGGCTCCGTTGTTGGTCGAATGGACGTTCCCTGCCATCGTGCAAGGCGGTGGGTGCACGGCGGGTGGTGATGAAATGCTGTAAAGGCGCTGCAGCGGGACTATAAGTGTCACACGTGTACGACACGTTCCACGACGAAAACACGCAAAATATGACTAGTCAAGAAAACGGCATCCGCTAGCATAGAAGGAGTGATTATCGGAGATATGGTACACGTGCACGAGCATTGGATGTGAGCAAGGAAAGGAGGAAACGGTCACGACTGCCAAAGACAGACGGAACAAAGTCACCTGGGACAGGTCAGTAACCCGTTCTGTCCAGATCGCCGCCATCTCTCGCCACCCTCCAGAGTCCCCTTTTCCCAAGCACCAAACCCAGCTGCATCGCCGGTGGAGCTGCTCGACGATGAGAGCAAGACCTGACGTGAGGCATCCGAGGGATCGAGCGTGTCCACGGCCAGCGGAGTGTAGGTTATTGGTTCATCCAGCAACGACGTCGACGTCCGTCTGTACTTGTGCCGGGATCTAGTACTGCCGAGTGACGATGCGCTGCCGACGCTATTTGGGGGGTAATCATGCACAACCACTGCAGCCGTCCTTGGGAGAGACATCGGGGCTGAGGACCCAGGGATCACCTTGTTGTCCTCTGAACCCACCAACGTTTTGCAGTCTCCTACACTCGTCACCCTGGAGGTGGATGACGACGACTGAGAGGTGTTCGCGATGTGTTGGGGTGAATCGCCGTCGTCATCGTCCAAAGAGCTGAACAGCGGCTCGCGATCGTGCGAGTCTGCACTTCGCGGCAAGACGGAACCAGCAGCCATCGGACTCGCTTTGACGATGGAGTCGGTCAACCAGAACTGCACGATGTTCATGACCACGGGAAAGACACCCATGACGCTGGAAAAAACTTTACGTGAACTATTCTGCATCTGGAGAGCAGATGCCACGTACAAGATCACTTCGATCGATTCACCGTCGAAGAGCGAGGTCCAGGCGAGGAGCCAGTCACCTACGGTGAATATGCCTGGCCAAAACGCGAACAAAATGACCACGAGTATTTTCATCCCCGTAAGAGCTAATAGATATACTGCGGCCTGGCGGGACCAGTGTGAAAAAGAAGGAGGGTTGCCGTACTGTCCCGACTTCAACCCCTTGATACCAAGTTTCTTCGAAAGCAACCACGTCGAACAGCGAAGCACGACATAGACGAGGCCGACACCTTTCAGAGGTCAGAACCGTTGAAGAGACTCTGGATCCGGGGGAGATTCACCGAGTGTGGTATCGAGGAGGATGTTGAGAAAGTAGTAAGTGCAAGCGTTTCCGGCAAAGTGATATGATCCAAAGGCGGATATAACCACGTTGAGGCCGTGGATGAACATGGCGCCGACGACCTGCTTGGAGACGTCGAAAAGCCTACGGAATCGAATCAGCACCGGGGGCGGGCGGTGGACAAGACGCGTTACCATATCTGCCACGGACGCTTCTGGGTTTCGCGATGTCGTTTGTACACGAGAGAGAGGACGGCGACGACGCCCATGAGGGCTTGCACGACCTATGATACCGATGAGCTCCGAGGTCGTCGAGTCGGCAGTGGAACCCACCAGCGCGGTTGGACCGAGCAGCTGACACGAATGGCGGTCGAGTTGCATGTTTGCTATGCTCTTGGCGATGACATCTGGGAACGAGCTCATCGTGTGGTCCGTGCACTCGGACGCGCCGGGGACGCTAGTAGCACAAAGGTAGGAGGACTCCTGAAGCGGGACAGCGTGATGACATAATCAGCCCCGTTGTGTGCTGCGGCTGCCACGACATATGTCGTTGATAGACCACTACCAATGTCCTCCTTTTTCAATAAGTCCTCGCCAGCACCACCCCAGAACAACTACCACCGTGTCCCAGACGGTCTACAGCCCGGCGCGAGGTTCAGCGCGCGCTCACAACACTACAACGACCCGGGCGAGAAAAGGTCCTACGATCGTAAGCCTCCTCCACCGCGCACAGGGATGAAGTACGCCCAGACTCGTCCACGCGCGACGCACCGCTGACGACGAACCCCAGTTACGCTGTCGTGGGCACGCCCAACGAGACCCTCGCCCTCAAGAACTGCATCATCGTGTACCCGTCCGACTTTCCAAACGGCGTGCACGTCCTCGTCAAGGGAAAGTACCCCGTCACGACCTGGTACGTCCCCAAGTCGCCTCTGCTCGTCCTCAGTCGCTCACCCCGTCAGAAGCCACGACACGTCCGCGTCGATCGGACCCGGGACCGTCGCAGCCTCCCTCTCCCTCCGTCAATGGATGGAACTCTCCCTCTCGGGCGACCACGTCACCGTCGAGCTCCTCCCAGCCTCGCCACACCCAGACGCCCCGCCGTTCTTGCAGTCGATCGACCTCGTCGCGAGTTTCTGGAAGAGGAATTACGAGAATCAGGTGCCGTACGATCAGGACGAGATCATCTCGAAGCTGCTCAACGCGTGCAGTGGGCTCGTCTTCGCCACCGGGGGCATTCTCATCATGGATTACAAGGGCGATAAGCTGAAGTTCGTCGTCGCCTCCTTGGGCGTGCTCGAGCTCGTCGACCAGCAGCAGGGCGGGCGGAGGACCAGCCCGAGGGATATGGAGATGGGCGTGATGATGCAGAAGACGGACATCACCATCATGAAAGAGGGGGGTAGTCAAATGAGGATCAAGGCGAGCGCGAGGAGGTAGGCTGTAGATGATGCGTGCGCGGTCGAGCTCACGCTCTTGCCAGAGCCGCTACGAACGCGATCATTTCGCCCAACTTCAAATTCGAGGACATGGGCATCGGAGGTCTCGACAAGGAGTTCAACGATATCTTCCGTCGTGCCTTTGCCTCGCGCGTGTTCCCTCCAGCCCTCGTCGAGAAGCTCGGGATTCAACACGTTAAAGGTTCGTTCTCTCCCCGAGCATGCCAGACCGCTCGACGAGTGTCTACATAGGTATCCTACTACACGGACCTCCTGGAACGGGTAAAACCCTGATCGCGCGCCAAATCGGAAAAATGCTGAACGCTCGAGAGCCCAAGATCGTGAACGGGCCCGAAATTCTCAATAAATACGTCGGTGCTTCTGAGGAGAACATTCGGAAGCTTTTCGCAGACGCCGAGAAAGAGGCAAGTGCGCACGCGGTTCTCGTGAATGGAGGCTGACATCGAACGCTACCGTAGTACAAAGAGAAGGGTGACGAGAGCGGCTTGCACATCATCATTTTCGACGAGCTGGACGCCATCTTCAAACAGCGTGGCTCGATAAGCCAAGGGACCGGAGTGGGCGACACCGTCGTCAACCAGCTCTTGTCCAAGGTACAAAACACACTTTTCAGGGTTGCGAAGGCGCTCAGTTTGTTCTTAGATGGACGGTGTCGACAGACTGAACAACATCCTCGTCATCGGTATGACGAACAGGGTGGACATGATCGACGAGGCATTGCTACGACCGGGCCGACTCGAGGTCCACATGGAAATTTCGCTCCCTGATGCAGACGGCCGGCATCAAATTCTTCGTATTCACACCTCCAAGATGCGAACCAACAAGGTGATGGACGAGGGCGTCGACCTGCGCGAGCTCGCGCTGCTGATGAAAAACTATTCTGGCGCCGAGATCGAGGGATTCGTGAAGAGCGCGACGAGTTTCGCGTTCAATCGGCATGTAAAAGTCGGGACGTTTGCGGGCATCTCTGACGACGTGGAGAATCTGAGAGTGAATCGAAACGATTTCTTCCAAGCCTTGGAGGAGATCAAACCTGCGTTTGGTACTTCGGAAGAGGAGATTCAGGAAGTGATCATGAATGGGATCATCGAGTTTGATTCTGAAATCCACGTGCGTCGTAGCACCCATGTTTGGAGATTTATTATGACGTTTTTTTTTAGGAAATATTGGAGAAGGGAAAACTGTTCGTGAACCAGGTTGCCAAATCCGAGCGGACGCCACGGGTCAGCGTTCTTTTGAACGGACTTCCTGGATCCGGCAAGACTGTTTTGGCTGCAACGATCGCCTGGCGGTCAGAATTCCCCTTTGTGAAGATCATTTCTCCGGATCGGATGGTTGGTTATTCGGAAGCACAAAAAATCGCGGCCATCACGAAAACGTTCAACGATAGTTATAAGAGTCCGTTGAGCGTGATCGTCGTAGACAGCCTAGAACGTCTGCTGGGTAAGATCACCGTGGCTCTTCTTTGAAAGGATATTGACAAGCTACTTCGCAGATTGGACGTATTTGGGTAATAGATTCTCGAACGCCGTTTTGCAGACATTACTAGTACTCATTGCACGGAAACCCCCAAAGGTCAGCATCGTCGTGACGTTTTCGTTGACAAACAAATCCTGAACAGTTGAGCACCAGGGTCGTCGCCTCCTCATCCTTGCCACTACGTCCCTAGGACAACACATCACCGATCTAGGGTTCTCTGAGGTATTCGATGCGTCCATCAAGGTGCCTCCTGTCTCGCACCTCGGACAACTCGAGGTCGTCCTGCGATCGGTCGACCTATTTGCGGACGACACGGAGCTGGGTGAGACGCTCCGGCAGCTGTCGAGCGCTGGTTTCCCGCGGAACGCGTCGGAGGCGGAGACGCCGACGTTGCCAATGTTGGTCGGGATCAAGAAGTTGTTGAGCATCATCGAGATGGCGAGGCAGGAACCAGATAGCGTTGGACAACGGCTCATGAATGGGCTGTTTTGATGGACTTGTAGATGGAATCATTTGTACTCTGGTTGTAACTTGTTGTTAATCACGCCGGATCTGCTCGTGTGACAGCGGATCGTCCCGAAAGGCATGTCGTTCTCACGTTCAGAAGGTGGAGGCGCTGAGGGGTTCGGGATCGACTTGGACAGGATTGGCACTCAGCTCGTCCTCCATCGCCGCTCGACTAGCAAGACAAGATGTCGACCGCAGAGATCATGCCAGATCCACAGCACAGTCCTCCACTGCGCCGCTCTGCATCTCAGCCCAAACCCAAAGGCATCCTGAAGAACGCAGTCCCGCAACCAGCAGGGCAACAGCAACAGTCCGTGTCCAGTTTCGTCTGTTCTCCCGTCTGACGTCTCGTATTTCGTGCAGCAGTCTGCAGTGGGACGAGGAAAACCTCGCCCTGACGGAGATCCAGAAAGACAGCCTGATGAAGATCACGGAGCCCAAGACGCCGTACGTCCGATACAACGCCGAGACGGACGAGGTCGAGGGAGGTACGTCGACTTCTCGCCCTCACGCCGTTCCGCCACGAGACGCGTCTTGACTGACTCCGTCGGATCGGATCGGGTTCCCCCCGGCGTTATTTAACAGACATACCCGACTTGCAACTGGGCGCCGCGCGGGCGAGCTCGCCGAGCAGCTACGGCTCGCGCGCAGAGTCTCCGTCTCCGACGAGCGTGGTGGCGTCTGGTCCGTCCTCTCGCAGGGCGTCGCTCTCGAGCGTCGGGCGCACGTCGTCGGGGCGCTCGGGGAGCGCGACGTCTAGCCGGAGCACGTCGTTTAATTTGCCCAACGACGCCAAGGGGGAGATCAGGACGGTCGGGACGGAGCCTGGGGAGGAGGTCGAGCTGGACGAGGAGATGGACGAGGAAGGTGAGCGACGTTCGCTCGTTGGGCGTGACGCGGGGCGGGGCGGGGCTGACGGGGTGCTTTAAGCTGCTGCGAAGCACGCTGCGTTCGTGAGGGCGCGCGGTCGGCATTACTCGAACGAGGCCGAGGCGATGAAGGTACGGTGCTTTCCCTCTCAGACGGATTCGCCTGATCGAGGTCGCTGTCGGACGATATAGAAAGCGGCCTTGCTCATGGATGAAGACGACGAAGACGACACGGGTAAGAGGGAGGGGAATGGGAACGGTGACGGTGGCGCGGGCGCGGACGATGTCGATGTTGACGAGTCTCAGGTGCCAGACGTCCCATCCCGAGACGAGTTCGTCAACGGGGACGCCCACAGGGAGTGAAGTCGATCCGATCCGTCTGTCTATACGCCACCCCTTTTGGTGCGATACCGTTTGTCGATGAACAGCAGATCTGTCGGCCCTGCCTAGGAACGAACGCTTTGTCATTTCTTGTCTTGTACGTTTATCGCTTCATTTACGAGTTGGGTGCCGTTTTTTTC
>JBBPMC010001570.1:0-10159 GCA_038090115.1 Strobilomyces echinocephalus | reverse complement strand
CAGATGTCTTGCGGTTGATCCGAGCAGCCCACGACACTATACCCACCTACTGGATTGTCGACACATCGTGCTATGTCTTTGCTAACCTGCTGCAAGAACATCCTGGTTCGCGAGTTCGCCGGTGGAAACCAACCTCTGCAAGGACGACGGGGTCGATGGATCCAGCCCAGTCGTTTTCTTGGAGTCATACCCGCCGGCGAAAGAAAGAGACGACAGACCATCGGGGAAGCAATACAGCGCCAGCATTACCACTAGGCAACACAAGAACAAATGATGGCACGACGCCCCTCCTTGTCAACCGATCTCGACGCTTTACATGAAGACTGCCGTCCAGGCACTCGAATCCGAACCTTTGCGAGGTCAAAATCCTCGAACGAGGAAGTCCAGGTCGTGGTGTGGGGAGCTGATCCGTCACCCTGGAAACTCCGAAATCCCGTACGAAGCAGCGACCAACAAGACGCGCGAGTCCGACATGTTCGAGGGGAACCCAATCAACGATGCTACCTTTGTCGCTCGATCTCCATCCGTGACTACCGTCCGAGGACGCATCCCGCTCAAATGGCTCACCCTTACACTTCTCGCGTGGAGCAAACGTTTTCGCCAGCATATATGCGCTTCGACAATTGGTCCCTGGATCCTGAACATCGCTGCCGGCCATCGAATACGGTCGACCTCGTCCTACTAGCCCGGGCTGGGCAACGCTAGAGCACTTCATGGAAATGAATGCCCGTTTTAACACGCGAAGTCCCTGGAAGTCGGGGTTGTACCCGCCGAAGAAACAAGGGGCAGGACAGGCCATCCAACAAGCACTGCAATATTTCCACTGAGAGTTATGACAAAGTAGTGAGCCCTCTGATTCATCACCACGTATCGCTGCGAGAAATTGCTGAATTTAGACGTTTATTACAGTGCGATTGCAACCCCAACCAACAAGACACATGGGCCATTGAGCCCTACTCGATCCGGAACCCCTCTGGCCACCCAACGTGCTGAATGCACAACGCCCTCTGACAGATGTCTTGCAGCTTATCCGAGCAGTCCATAACACGATGCCAAGGTACTGGATCGTCGGCACCTCCTGCTATGTCTTTGCCAATCTGCTGAAAGTCGTCCTGGCTCGCGAAGTTTGGTGGAAGCCAACCTCCGCGGCCAGGCTATTACTGCTTTACCACTAAGCAACGCAACAACAAAACAGTGAGCCCTTTGACTTCTCGCCACGTGCCGTATGAGATGTTGAATTTGCCATTGTCGGTAGCCGCGGCCCAACCCCAACCAAGCGGTAGCAACTCGGAGCATCCAAACTGAGCGCACGTTTGACGACCAGCTTGCGCAGGAACAGAGACAAGGAGTCACGATAGATGAAGCCGGACGATGTCACGTTTTTGGTGTACTTGTGGACAGGTCCATGTATCATGTACTCGGAGGGCGGAAATACATCCCATGCATTGTGTACTCCCGCTCGAAGAGAATATTAATGCGACGATCGAAAGGAACCGGCGAGACGGACGCCCGATGATCAAGACAAGTGCCCCAGCCAGCCCAGAGTTCGAAGCTAAGTCCTGATTGGTCGAGATTGAATAAGTATCGGGCTATACTTCATTCGTCATTCTGGTGAGACAGCAAATCATTACCATTGTCTCCTTGACCTATACGATCAATATAGCACCAAATTAATGCAGTCAAGATACCTAATCTGCCTCTGCTCGAGGAAACTAAGGTATTCCTCTGATACTCTATGCATATATGCTCTTTGGGAGTTCAATGAACACTAATCACAATGAGTGGTGAATCAAACCTGTGATTCACGGAGCAGCTCACCCAAGTATTTTGAACAATCAGTCGCTCTTTTGGCAACTTCTGCTGCATAGAAGGTGCTAAACGAATACGGGCGATGTATGAAGGGACGAAACGGCCAAGAACCAGGGCGAGGGTTCCTTTGTTCCTCGAGATCATTGGCAAAGACGACAAAGACGTCATGGAGGGCATCCATTATGGCAACAGCAAGGATGTGACATGACTTCCACGACCCTGCAAACGGGTTGTTCATTGCGTAACTGACATCGAAGACAATAAGCATGACTCTGAATAGGGTGGGAGCACTCTCTGGGGACCACGCGATTTCTGGATACATCGCTTCGTCTTGAGCAGCAGGGCCATCCACGATGGCGCTCGTGCCCTCTCCCTTGGAGTAGATCCCAAGCCGTGCGAAGAGCGAATTGCTCAGGTTGTCTTCGCTGAGCTTGATGTACGTGTGTGACCAAGGAGGCTGAGGGAGGCTAGGGTGAGGCTGGACCTTCAAGAGAACGTAGACGTGCTGATGGCCGAATCTGGAGTTCGGCCGCTCTTTGTAGCACGCTGCGTTCGTGACGACGAACGGGTGCGCAGTGGGTACACGGTCGGCTGATTTGCATTTTTCGATGAAAGAGGTGACCCGAAGATCATAGAGGAGATCCTGTATATTCAGTGTCGAAGGTTCAATGTCGAAGGGGGAGTCGGAGACAGAGGAAAGGAACTGAAATTTGGACCCAAGGGCTCCCTCGAATCTCAAGTCGACTCTCATGGTGATCTGACCGTACGTGCGGGAAGAATAGGGGGTCACCTTGATGAGATTTTCTGTCGGATCAAACCCAAAAGTCGTTAGAGAGCACCATGACGAGTAGATAAAACAAACAGTGTAGATCTCGGTTAGTAGGAGCGAGGAGGGCGAAGCAAGACGAGTACCGACAATTGACTCGGACCAGTATGAGAAATGTGATGTTTTCGGAACTCAGCTGTGGCACCGCTAGCCACGATGTCGAGGTCGAGCATGATTTGTGAAATTTTGGCCACCGTCGACCAACGTCCAGGAAGCGCGAAAAGACTATCCCGAGGAGATACTGTGGACGAGGTCGGTGAGTCCGTCAGCGATCATGACACAGGCGGACAGGCTGTACTTTGACATTTGAGGAGCTGGGAGCGTGGCATGGACATCATGATTTACGAGTTGGACGGCGCCGAGGGTTTCGGTGTCAACGTCGGAGGTCTGTCGTATCCTTGGTTTGTCGACGAAATACAGTTTGTGAACGTCTCCAGTCTGACAAGTCAGCTGCCCGAAAATATCGCACTTCGTCCCGGGGAGAGTGGTGTCAATGTTTTTGGCACGAGTCCCTCGCAGATCGACCAAATTCTCGAACGTCCTCGGCTCCGTCGCCGACGTCGACCAGCCCAAGGTCCCGGAAGCTGCATATAGTCACTCTTCACCCCAGTTAGAAGGCTGATGCGACGTCTACAGTTATTCTATTCTCGTACGGCCTTCGTACGTTCTTTTTGGCACCGCAAGGTGTTTGGACACAACTTTATCGAATACGGCGCTTGCGATCACGAGCGTCAATGTTCCAGAGCCCATCCATTTACAATATAATGAAAGAGAAGCGCAACTACACAGCATGAAAATCGCGCAGTTCTCTTAGAGACAATTTGCTGGTGCCTGTGTGTGGTATTTTCCCATTTCTGTCTCGTTTCTGTCTCGTCCCATCGGTGTCGTTTCAGAAATAGAAAGCACGGGTGAGGTCACTTCCTTTGATTCAGACGTCTACGAAGCCTACAGGGTCTCGCTATTCTCCACGACCGGCTTCAAGTCCCCCCGGCCGCGTTGTGGTAGGAGGGCTGGGGCCTGGGCCTCGGCTAGGCGGTGTCCCTCCAGGCGGTCAGGGGTCTTGGCGCCCTCGCAGGTAGTCGCATGTCGTGGTCTGCATCCATAGCGCGGGGTGTTGCCCCTGGCTCCCTGGGTCTGGCCCTCCAAAGCGTTCAGGCGAGCTCAGCGGGAGCTCCCCAAAATGCTCGAGCTCCCCTTCATCGCCAAGATGTTCCACTCGGCCGACCAAGTAGCTCACCAGAAGAGGCCCTACTCCCCATAAACTCCCTCTAGTTCCTCACCTCACTTGCTCCCCTTCAGATACCCAAACAACCCCTGCCCTTCGACGCCCACCTTGCACCGGAGCGCCTCGACGCTGCACACTCGGCGCTGAACGACGGCAGCTCGAATTCCACCGCGCGACGACGCTTGTCCGTCGTCGGAAAGAAGATGCGTTTGCACGCCACACGGTGGATCGCCGGGGAAAACACGTAGAGATTGAAACCGAGCGTCTCGGGCGTTGTACTTGTATGATTCCCGTTGCGAATTTGACATTTAGAGCGTTTCCATGTATGCGCCAGGTAGCTGGTCCACTCAATATCGATTTCCGTATATGTCCGCGGATAGTCTGATGACTCTGATCCGCTGGTGTTGCATGTGATTGACTTCCGCTAGGGATATAATTATCATAAAAACCCAACGGCCCCCCGAAAACGTCTGAGCATTACCAACTTCAACTTCAACTGCATCTGCAGAACCCTGGACCTCATCCACCCTATGCCACCAAACTGCTACAGATCTCGTGGAAAAGGGACGCGGCGCTCCTCGCAGCAGAATCATCTAACTTATAAGGGTTGGGGCTCCGACGACGCACCTTCCGACCACGGGGGCGAGCGAACAGCTCGCCTGGGAATTCCCGCCATACCTCCAACCTGACGCATTTCTCGAATTCTTTGGTCCAGTTCAAACCCCTCGCGCGGCTTCGCCCTAAGCCCGTGGACTAATTTGTTCGGTGCTTTCTTACGTAAGTAAGCCCGCGCGGTTACCATCCTTTACTACACATCAACCTCATGGATAACTCCCCACAAGATGTATATGCCAAACACCTGCCAAAAAACCGCGGATATCCCCTGTGGGTTCCTCAGTTGACTAATACTCACGATCTACCGCGCGAGTATCAACAAGATGGGATCCAGATCGGGGACTTAGGCGTTGTGGACACAGACAGCGGGTTTAACGTCCTTCTCAATGTACGAAAGCCAGCAGATCACCGGCTCCATACACGCTGGCAGAACAAGGGATTCCCATCATTCGATCCTGTCTGCCTGAATCGTCAGGACATCGCTTTCAAGTCGAACGCTATTCGCCGTAACACTGTTATATCATCTGGTGTGACACGGATCAACCCGCCTAGCTGTCCAAAGTATGTATTTCACGAAGACGAAGACATCAAGGTCGCTGACAGAGCATTTACCGTTACAGCACCGAATACGAGTTTTCCGCATCCTCTGCAGAGGGTGCAATTCTCATTCTTCCAGATGGGGCTGTGTTCCACGATCTCATACCAAAAAACCGATTTCGTGACCTTGCAATCCAACATGCTTTGGATTGGTATCGTTTCGCCGTTCGATGCCTTGAATGGCCCATTAGGAATCACTCCCTATATCTCGTCACTGGTTTCTTCAAGGCTCGTTCCTGGTCAGTTGCATCGTTCACCAGCGCGAAGCCTGGTGATGACTCACACCGAATGTGGGTGACAAAGGTCGAGGAAGGTGACGACGCTGGAAGTTACAGCTGGGCGCATGCATTTCACGTAGAATGGAACGACGGACCTCAGCGTGACCCTAACCAAAACGCCGACCAGTGTATATTCCTGAGAGGGTTCAAAATCTCGTTGAGGGACGAGATATTCGGATTGGTGACTCAACGCGTCACCGATCTGGTTGCTGGTCAGGAACTTCGCGGGGTCGTCGGTTGTTGTGGTTTCTCGTTCTCAAAATGGAGATTCGGAAGGAAGAAGACGTCGCACATGGAGAGGATAGTCAGCAGTAAGACTCCCAGCATAGACCAGACCCACGAACCGAAGTTATCTGAGGTTGGCATGCGTTCGGTGATTCGCGACAGGGGAACTAAACGAGTTACTAGCCATTTCACCCGTCTGATACCATAAACCGTTTCCTGCTGGACAAGGTTTGCGGTGGGATATACATATCGTGTCTCGGAGTGCTGATTCACTCGTGGATAGGACAGTGCCATGACAGTTGCCGTCACCCACGACAGCGAATGGATCGATTTTCTTGAAAAAGTCGGTTGCTGTGGGTTCCAGTTATTGACAGCAACTGACTTTCGGACTACAGGAGCGACTATCTCCTTACCAACTGATGCAGGAGGGCTTCTTCGTACATTTTTTGATAGACAAATGTTCGTTCGATCCACAGCACGGTGAGTGCTGGCTCTCAGGAATCCAACACTTACTCGATGACTTGTCTCAGGTGTTGTGTATGTGGAAGTTGAAGCTTTTGAAGGGTTGGTGAATTCATTTTATGCGACCTATCTATCGAGCTAAATGCCTAACACAGTGAGGGGGTTTCACTTTACGCCTTTTCAGAGTGTTCCACCACCGGATACGGCGAGCATGATGCACCGCGGTGTCCGGTAGCAGTTACTGAGAACTCTGGACCGTGTGGTAAGGACTCTCAGACTGTCAATGTCATCACAAGTGGGTCGTAGATCTGCCGCCCTTCCCACGGAATCGTACGAAATGTCTTGCAGGTATCCGTGGTGATCAATTGACTGGTCTTTGGTGTGCTCCAATTGAATGCCATGTGTTGGTGCAATCTGGCGACAGAAGGCGAAGGACAAAGGATAAGCCTGTAAGGGCGGGAGAGGTTACAGTGTGGGATGACCTGATTCTGCTGTGAGGTCTTTCTTGCTCTCGTCTGCTTTGTCTATAACGTTGACAACTATCAGTCCATCTGACTTGTCTACCACACTCCGCATCTCGATCTGCGTGTTTTCTGAGTCTGCCTCTGAGGTCGAAGAACTGCATACGGGAGAGGTCACCGTGGAAAAGTTGCTCCAGGAAGAATGTAAGCGCAACCAGGTCTCGTGCTTTTCCCGGAATCCTCATGTTTGCAGTCATCGAGTTCGTTAAAAAGGGGCAGGATTTCTGTGAATCCTCTTGTCCTTCACTGCTCTTCAACACGTGCCACAAAAATTTGGATGACTTGCACCATTCTGTGAGTATTATTAACACGCAGACTTCGAGCTCTAATCCCGGCATCGCTTTATTGCTCCGCAAATAATCCACGGTTGAATTTTCACAATGTATGTATCTTGCTTGTCAAATAATTCGGGGTGACTGATGACTCGATTCTTCGCCAAACAGTACACCGTACTCTAGTTACTCACTGATGCGCATACAGTAAGTTGGCCATTGTCAATTCCACTAATGGACATATTGATGATGCTCTACAGAATTTCATATCTCGCGAACAATCGCTCCGCCTCGCCAGGGTTGCTGAGCAGGAGGAGCGTTGGGAAGGTAAGTCATCCTCATGGTCAAATGCGCTCGTTGTATTTATTTATACATCTCGTCAGATGTAGTCAATCACATGAAGGACATCGCGCTTCTGGACCGGGAGCTGACTCCGGAGGAACGCGACCTTTTCTCTGCTGGGTACGAGGGCCTCATCGCTGCTAATCGTATTTCGTGCGACAGCCAGAGTCTCGAAGGCGACATTATCCGGGTCTGTAAGGAAATTCTGGACATCCTCGAGAAGCACCTTATCCCCTCGACTACGTCGACGGAATCCGTCGTTTTCTATGGCCGGCTGTGAGTCACATCACTGCCCAGGATAAATATCTGATGACCCGTCCTCCAGGGTCGGTGATTACCACCGCTGCGCGTCCGACTTCCACATCGGGAGCCGACGCAAGAGGTACATGACGAATGCGATGTCCGCTTACGAGGGCGCCTTTGGCATCGCCAAGTCCGGGCTTTCGGCAACGCATCCGATCCGTCTGCACCTCGCCGTGAACTTTTCACTGTTCTACTACGAGGTCCTGCACAGGATCGACCTGGCGATTTGTGTGGTAGACAAGGCGTTGGAGGATGTGCGCGCTGGACTGGAGGGGCTTGGTGGGACAGAGTGCAGCGAGTCGACACCCCTCCTACAATTGCTGCGCGATAACGTCACCCGCTGGAAATTAGAAGAAGAAGAAAGTGCGTTCCACGTCTTTGGCGTGTTGGCTCGATTGGTTCACGCACGCGATAGAATACGACGGGCGAGATGGAGGCGAGAACTCTGGCGTCGTTGGAGATATCGTGGGGATGATTGACGAAGTTTCGAACGTTGAGCAGGACAAGGACCCTGATCGAGT
Organism: Strobilomyces echinocephalus; assembly: GCA_038090115.1. NCBI lineage: Eukaryota > Fungi > Basidiomycota > Agaricomycetes > Boletales > Boletaceae > Strobilomyces > Strobilomyces echinocephalus. The sequence goes on along the minus strand of JBBPMC010001570.1, from coordinate 2,163 downwards.
GAGACGGCATCCTCCTCTCCATCCTCGTTGCAACATGTCCGCCCACCTCTCCACCAACGCACCAGGTGACCTTGACAGTGAGTCGACGCCCGTCCTGCAATCGCTGCGTGATGACGTCGCGCGCTCGAAACTGGAGGACAAAGAAAGTGCGTTCCACGTCTTTGACGGGTAGGTTCAATTGGCTCACGCGTGTGACAGAACCCAAGGTTTCGCGAGACGGAGGCGAGAATTCGGGTGACATGCGGGATATCGCGAGGATAGCCGACGAAGTTCAGAATATTGAGCAGCATCCCCCTCGTTCCAGCATGCCCGCCCACCTTATCCCTAACGATGCATTGGGCTTCAACAGGCCACTGACCCGGCCCGTCGAAAAAGTCTTATTTGTCTCAAATCAGAACTCGGTTCCAGTCGCCTTCAGAGTCAAAGCAACTGCACCCGAGTTGTATCGTGTGCGCCCTATTTCGGGTAGAATCGAACCAGAGGAAACCATCAAGATGTCAATAACGCTGCACCCCATGAAGGAAGAACCTCCATTGAACGCCGAATGCCAGGACAGGTTCCTGATCCAAAGCACGCTTATCACTCCCGAGAAGGAAACAATGGATCTTCAGGATATCTGGAATGTTCCAAATGGCGCAGGCGAAGAGTGGCGAGTCCATCAGCAAAAGCTGCGTGTCGTGTATCTCCCACCTGAAGGTCAATTTGCTCCGGAGGAAGAAGTCCCAGAACCTGAACAAGGACTGGGACCCAAGACACTATGACAAGAGGGTTACAGAGACTACCTCATAATGGAAGTGCATCAAAATATGTATGCTCGCCACTGATGTTCTGATTTGGAGTCTGTGCAAGGGACTTTTTGTCTTGGCACTTGCACTTATATATTCACCGGTACATACATGTAGATGTAGACAAACTACGTTACATAAGCAGGTCACTAAGAATGGTGCCCGCGTGTCGTTCAGGACCGCTTTCATGTGTTCGGGTGTGTCGGGCGGAGAGTTTGACGGAGTGGGACCGCGCGCCAGAGGAGGATGCAGACGTTGGACGTGAAAGTTTCGAGGTTGACGGTCTCCTCCAAAGTCGTACAAGCTAGGAATGTTCTCGAGCGCTAGCTGAGCAGTAAGGACGCTGGCAGAGGGGAGGCAGCGTGAGAGGATTCACGAACCTTACCGTGACCATAGTACATGTCTTCACCTTCACATCTTGCTCGAGGTCGGTGGCAGCAAGCCACATGTACTTTGACCCTTTGTCCGACGCATCTCGCTCTTTGAAGAGGGCCTCGGCTGAAGTCGAGGATGACGAAGATCAGAAACAACAAAAGAAAGGCAAGAAAGGCAAAGTAGTTGTAGCATGTGGACGTTTTCCGTTGGCGGACGGGATATGGCACAAGCAAGTTGCCAGCGTTGAAGATGTCATGGCAAGATATGGAACGTGCAGCTGGGCAAGCTACAGTAATGGAAAGACTGAAGGGGAGTCATGCTAATGTGCTCATGTCACTCGCCTAATGGGCTTCGCTGCTCGCCGTGACAGACTTTAAGACAGTATTCACCTGTACCGAGTAAGTATGGCTGTACAGGTAGGTGAGCACAATATGATATGTAGTAACTAGGTACGGCTTACCTTCCGTGTACAACGCTCTGCACGGTGGTTAGCAGGCTGGCTCGAGCGGGCAATGTACACACTACATGCTTGTAGGGGCGAACGTTCTGTTCTCCAACATCCCTCACCATGCAGGTGTTCAACGGCTAGCCGTCACCGTGCGGTCAAGCTGCTGGTTATACGGCGAGGCACTCTACAAGCACGCCCGCTGCCGCCATCGTGTGGAGTAAGACTAAGTTCGACGGTGACCACAGAGACGTAAACATGAACATGACGAGCTGTCTCCATATCAGAGTCGCATTGTATCGCTTCTGTTTTGTTACAGCGCCGCGGTTCCGCGTCAATTTCTGACCCGTTTCTGATATCTACGAGTGAGGGACTTGAGCTATTTAGTCTAGGACTGGCCCGCACAGTTCTCCGACATCTATCTCCTGTGGGTGGTGCGACGCGCGCTCAGCATTAATTGCACCTGCAACGTCTCGATCGACCGCGAATCGTGCCGCCGTCGCAGCGTCGAGTGTGCCCTCGAGCGAATCTGCGAGGAGGCGGCCGATGTTTGGCAGA
>JBBPMC010001568.1:0-10165 GCA_038090115.1 Strobilomyces echinocephalus | reverse complement strand
TGTTGGGGGCGGGCGAAAGATGCAGTTCACGCTCAATTCTAATCTTATCGGTGGTCGGGTAGGGTGGCGCGTTGATCGGCGGGGGCAGCGGGCTCGGCCTCTTCAAACACCTAAACTTGGGCCCAAACTCCCGGACAAACCCAAATTTGAAACCGACCAAAACACTAACTTTCTGCTCAAGCGAGTGTGTATCATATGGTCTCCTTCTGCTGAAACAGCCTGATGATGTTTGTTTTTGCCTTGGTTCGCGAACCACTGCGGTACGTGTTCCAGTGATTAAGTAGTTTCAAGAAGCACCCTGAGCGTTGGTAGACTAGCACGTTCGTGACACGATCCAGATGTGTGTAAAACAGGGCACGCGCAGACGTGTATTTGTAGGCATAGTCTCGATCCTTTCTCCTCCGCATACCTCAGCCGACATGCACTCACCTACTAGTAGGTGGATCTCCATCGCTGCTCTTGTGTCCTTCTTTGGGCTTGGTTCCGCTCTGCAACTCAGAGACAGCGTGGATTACTACAACCCCACCGCAATGGGTGGTTCCATGCTTGACGACGCAGGAGATGGCTATGGAGAACCCTTGAACGTATGGCCTGGGTTTTTTTTTGATGCCCACTTACTGACAAATCGACAGCTGATCATCTCTGGCAAAAGCTCTGCAGACATTCTGACGAACGATGGCATCGTGAACTATGCTCGTGCCATTGGGTTGTGCGCAGTCTTGTATCTTTGTCGACGTGACAAAATGCTCATTATCGCTCGTGATTTTGTAGCTCGAAGGAATGTCTGGGGATTCACCTTGGAAACCCTCACTCTGCGAACCTTGGTGATGGACATGGCTGGGTTAACCAAACGTACGAACTTCGCGAAGACTACGGAAATGCAGATGCTGGAACATGCCTCGAAAGTCTGATTGGTGGTAATCATTTCCGGTAGGTTCAGGTAACGTCTCCGCGGAACGTGACGTGACCCTCGATGAAGAGTGTATCGACAAGACGGTCCCTCAGCCGACAGCGGAGCGCTGTTTCTAGCGTGCGTCTTGCGTCAATATGTCACTTTCAAAATTTTGATCGCTGTGAATAACAGGGTTTCCAAGGAAGAGGTAGTGAAAACGTGCTCACGAAATAAATTCACTCACTTTTGATTTGCATTCCTATCAGTCTGCCGTGGACAACCACGACATTGTCCCTGACGGATACGATATCGGAAGGTAGGTAGTTCGATCAGACAGTCCACAACTTGCTTATTTTGTCAGGAATGAGTTAGTAGCTGGAGCGATCGGTCGGACAAGCTACGGAGGAGTTTCCTACTTCACTACAGCTCAGAACATCACTGGCTTGCTTGCGTCTGGATCTATTGGCATAAACCACAGTAAGCAGTTGCAGGCTGTTTGTCGTACTTTCCCCGAATGATCCGTACTTCAGGAATCTCCCTGGATGGCGTCGTGACGCTCTTGACTGTTACCACAGTTTGAAAGGCTTTTTATCTCGTATTATTATTTCTAGTGTGCCGCTGTTCGTTACGGCACAGCAAATGTCTCACGCAAGGCTTCACAGAGAGCGTCCACATCGCCCGAATCATATCTCTGCATTTGATTATTTGAGATGGTTCTGACACTCGGATACATAATCGAGATGAGGAAAGCATATTCGTGGCATACATGTATACCGTGAATCAGAGCCTGCTCGACGGAACTGCCGACCTATTCAAAGTCTACCACGACAGCTAAGTCTAGACGACGTTTGGCATACCATAACTTCCCTCTCACGCAACCGGCCAAGAAAACCCGAAAATAGGACGTCCTTTCGAACTTGTTCCATTCTGAAGGCAACAGTTCTCCGTGCACGCCCGAACATCGCTCTTGTGACGCGTCTATCGTGAACCGCATGGTGAGGGTACTGACCGAGGGATCTACAGCGTCATCGTGTGAACCCCCTGACATACCCGTCATCCGAATGCGTGAGGTGATATACGACCAATACACGTCAGGATCGCAGATAACGTTCTCTACTTCAAAAATATCATGTACCTCGGCCGACATCGGCAAGACGACTGTCGTGTCTGCGGGAGCATGTCTGTGGAAGTGTGAGGTCGATGCACGACAAGCGAATGTTCGGTCCCTCGAGAGTGTGATTCCAGGAGCCTAATTTTCGTCGTCCCGTTGATAGGATGATAGAATTTCGGATGAGGTCGACGATGTCAAGGTGTCCGTAGACAAGTCCTTCGTGGGAGAGGCGGAGGACGCGGGTGCCGTTGCGAACTGCGCAGTCTTCAGCGGGCAACATGAGTGCTTGTATGATAGTTTGTGGGATTGCTGTGGTACGGTGGAAAACGCCATAGAGGACAACGATGTAGGTTCTTGTAAGTAAATGTGTATTAAGTCTGCGAAGTTCAAAGGAAGGCTCTGGAGGTAGATTACCATGGCGTTCGAGTCGATGATATCGACTGCGTACTACTGGGTGCTTGACCAGGTGGAGGGAATTCGTAAAACTCTTGAGTCTCCACATCTAAAAATTAGCTCTTAAATTCCAACTTGCAAAAACGACGAGTGGCCGTTACACAAGTACGGTAGTATCGAATATTCAACTTGAAGTTCGTCGAATCGCTCCAGGGGGGCATTCATGGAAACCGGATGACATGGAAATGGCAAGAAGAGATTCTCACAGTGCGCAAGCGAACGACGTCCCCGGCGCTCAGAAAGCCGAAGATCCTGAAAACGACTTCTACCGGTATGGTAGACCTGGACCTGGGCGAGTCGTTTTGCATCCTTAGCACTTGCTGAGCAGTACTGCGCCAGCAGGGCTGCTTCGGCGTTTTCCGGGTGCTTTCCTTCCCACAGAGATACACCTTTCTACACATAACTTTCATCATCTACATACTTGCTCATTTCACGTCCAATATATGTTCCAAAGAGCGAGTCAAAAATGAGTGAGATATAAAAACGCTACTCAGGGATGACTTGATGTGACACATTGTGACTGCCGATTCAGAACTGAAGCGATCGCACCGCTTCCCCACATGCTTTATGCCAAACCGTACCCTTGACCATGCAAACCCCTTAACGATATGCTACCATCTGTCGCTCATGCCTATGACCCATGCTATCCCTACCATCTCACCTCGTTCCTTATCCCTCCTCGTACTAGTTACATGATAAGGCAGCTTTCAACAGAGGATTTTACCCTGTCGGTTAGCTCTTCGTGAGATGAGATCAATTACGATCGGTCACCCGTTTCAAGAACCCACTGCCGACCTTGGTTGTACCGTATAGTACGTAGGGTTCTGGAGCCGTTGAGTTGAACGAGAGAAGAAGATCGTGCACTGTGACCATGGAAATGCATCGGAAGCGGGAGTCGCGACCAAACGGGAGTCCATTTTCAAGTTGTCCGTCGAAGCACCATCCATTGCGGCGACGCTCTTCTACCCAGGTCGCTCCGATGGACGATCTTCTCGGTTCTGGAATTTGGGTGAGCGAAATCGACACGGCGAGTCTGAGCACCTCGAGTCGTGGCCGGCTCTCGGGTGCTGTTCATCCTCACATCCTCAACGATGCACGACGTAGAGATAGTCGCGTTCGCACATCGAAGCGGTCGCGCCATATTACAGCGAAACGTCCAGCTAGATCATGGACTGCACGTCCCTGCAGAGATCCTAAGCATGAAATAATAGTACAAGGTGTTCGACGGTGCGGGCGTACGGTAGCGTTCGAGATACACACGGAATCCCGCACCGCGACGGTCACAACGCGAACTGCTCGACATGAACGGCCACGCCGCCCAGCTCGGCACCCCCCACGACGCCCAATCGCGCGACCGCGTTCTGCGCCTCCGTCGTCAAACTCGCCGGTCCGCTCGCCAGCACAGCGACGCCCCCCGCGCGTCCGCCCGTCTCTCGTCGCATGCGGCGACGCGGACCCCTGTCTTCCTCGATCGAACCGTCAAACGAGGATGAGGAAGAGGACGGTGCGTCGTCGCTCGTCAGGTCTCGCAGCAACCCATAGACCGACGGCTTCCTTATCGTCACGTCGCAGTTCGGGATCAGAGGCACCGCTTCCGGATCGCACAAACACGTGACAAAGATGGAGATGTGGAGGTCGATCGACGAGTCGACGGCCGCGTTGGCGATGTCGGCCAACATGGGCGAGAACCACGAGATGCTGCCTAGAGGCATGTAAGGTGCGCCAACGCGTCACAGAAGGGAAGGGAAGAGACGGCGCTCACCAAACGACCGAATGCACCACGCAAACTCGATGCGTTTCGTCCGCTCTCCGCCGCGGCGATGCAGCTTGACACAGCGGCCGACAATATCGTCCAACATGCCGAGGGTAAACGTGATACCAGATCCACCCGAGACCAGTAACGCTGATTCGTACTGGCCAAGGTCGACGCTGGAACCCCCGTAGGGTCCATCGATCATGACATAGAGGGGAACCGATACGTCCCCGTCCTTGTTGTGGCAGGTCCCGTCCTTCGAATCCAACCTCTCCTGCTCCTTCCGTACAAACGTATTGAGCGCGCGCGTCCAATCACCGTTTACGCGGGCACCGAGAAGTAAGCCCGGATTGGACATACATGAGTACGCAGGCGGAGCGGAGAGGATGCTCAATGGGTGGCTCTCCAGGACACGCCCAGAGAAAAAGACTCGAAGACGGATGTGCTGACCCGCGACCCATCCGCCGTCGCAGTCGTGCACGCGAACCTGAGATCTCGTGAACACATCCCCATTGGTGACACGCCGAAACACCCACGAGTGTCATCAACTTGTCTGGAGCTATCATCGTTGCGTCCTTGAATCGGTAGCGCAGCAGGCGGAGGAATATATCCGCCGCGTAAAATGCAAGGGGCGGGAATATCCACGGCGACGCATATATCGTGTGATAACAGACGCACACGAAGAATGCGACAAACGAGATCACACTAGAGGAATGTATACCATGTCATATGTTCCATCACCGCAGGAGAGCGAGCAACTCACTGGGTCACAAAGAATACTTGGAAAAACCATCTTCGCATCGGTCGGAGCGAAAAGAGAACGATGCAGCCGAGCATGGCAAGCGACGCGACGCCTGACGTTTCCTTTTGGGGACCGAGAATGGGCAGACCGAATTGGACGTGATTGCGAATCCAGAGGCCGCCGTGGATGATGGCCGACAGAAACATGAGGCGGCCTGCCATACGATGAACGAAATTGAGTTTCTCATAGCCATTACCAGGTCCGAGAAGCAATGACAAGATCGAGTTTTTCGTGGCGAAAAGAAACACGACTGGAAATTGAGCGAGCGCAAGGAAACCTGTAATGAACTTAGAAATTGGAAGTCCGTTGAGAGAGCCATATACCTGCTCTGTTTGGGTTGAAAACGAGAGGTGCATCCTTGATGATGCACACCAACGTGACAACTATATAAGTAGCAAGAACAAAAACTGAGACGCGGTCAGTTCTTCAGAACGAAAGGAGGCGTGTTGGATATATACTCTGCCCAGCGTTCAACTCGAGATACGGCACCGACCATTGGCGAACAGACACCAGTGCATCCCAATATGTTGCCGTCTTGCGCCTTTTCGACGAGGACGCGGATGGAGGCGTCTTCTCTTCGCTGATCACTGCAGAATACCCTCTCATCCCAGAACTCCCGGAAACGCCGAAGAATCCAGTAAGTGCACGCCCCTGGCGCAATGCGCGTACGAGCGACGGGAGCGAGAGAAGAATAGCCGCGCCCAAGAACGAACACCAGATCGCGGTGAATTTGCCCTGCCATTTTGGATCTTCAACGTAGGAGCTAGAACACCGAAGGCGTAAACAACATAGTAGATGGTGAGGTGAACAAACGGGGAAACTGGACGCACTTGTAAATCTGTAGGCTGGCTGGGATCGTGGGCGGGGCACCAGACGACATGGCGGCGACAGACGAACGATAACTCGGTGCCGAGCGCTTCATCTCCGTCGCGACATTTATTTGTCCGCAGCAAATACTAGTACTGATCCGCTCGATCGGCTGGTCCCACGTCACCGCGCGTGGGTACGCATCCAGAAAATGCCTCGTTCCAACGGGCTGTGGGTGCCTGACTCGATCAGCAGGAAGCCCTGTCGCGACTGGCCTCGTGTCTCAGCCAACCCCCCCCGCGGTAGGTCTTAAGATAAACGAACTCGGAAGGGCAGCGGTCGGGGTAGCGGTACCCCTGAGAGCTTTCGCTGGCTCGAAACCACGACCTAACGCCGCTCCTTTACCCACCCCTGTAGCCCTGATCTTTGGAGTGACTCAGGCGCCAGGCGGGCGTACAAGTGGGAATGACAGCCCGAGGCTTCCACCACCGTGCACACAAACCCCCAGTCCTTCGCAAAGATCGATACAGGTTCGTCAATATATAGTCTAAGAATATAACAGGATGTGGAGTGGTACTCCATCAGTTGGCACGAAAGGTACCCAACCGGAACAAGCGGTACATTTGATAAATGGATCCATATTCAATGCTCATAGGACGACGAGAAACGGCCGAACAACGCTTCACCTACACCTGACCCTATCGCGATCGATAGTATGAACGCGATTTGGAACGTCCTAGAGACGCATTCAGTTCAGACAGACCGAGACAGTCCAACGGATCCCCAGACTCACATGACGACTAACATGAGGAGTACCTCGAGAAACTTCTGCGCTGCAAACAAGACGCCTCTCGTGATATCAAATTCGGGCACGAACGGCGGAAACTGCCACTTGGACCGTTCGGAAGCAGACGAAGACGGCGACGCCATTGATGATCCGAGGGGTGATTTGATGTCATCAGATTTCTTAATGGTCGAGAAGCCTGCCCTTTGGAACGAATGCGTGAGGCGTTCACGTAACACGATACGCTGACAGAAGCGACTCGGGCTGAAACTTACATTTCGGCCCAGTGACGCTCAGCGAGTTGGAGACACGCCGCCAGCCATCGTTCCAGCACGGAAAGTAAGAACACGCCGATGCACGTGCCTACCATTGCTCCCGTACTCCTGGGTACCCAGCCCAGAAACCACACTTTCATGTTCTCAGCTGCAGGAGTGGCTCGAGGAGGCGTCTGCTTACCAGTATCACCTGGGGTAAAATGGAGATAAGGAAGCATGTTTCCAGCGGCGAGGTTCATGGGCATGTCCATGGACATGTCCATACCGTCTGACTGAGCGAGTGTAAGGGAGATGCATAGCGTAAGGATGAACCAGGGTATCATGGCCATGGTCGTCTGTGAAAGAGTGCGTCGCCGGCGCCTCAACGAATGATGACAACATGCCAAGTGCTGAGAATCAACTTCCAAATCCGGTGACACTTATCTCTGTACCTTCCAATTTTGACTCGGAATTGTACGAGGTGAGTTGCCAAGTTGCGGTGCGGGACCTTTAGAGCCAAGTTAAGTCTAGACCAAACATGTTTCCCATTTTGCATTACCGTCGGAGAGGGCCAGGAACCAGGGGCAACGCCTTACTGTCGTCATCTGAATCCATCTGCGGGACCCCTGACACCGCTCGGAGGGACCCAGCCGAGGTCCCGGTCCTCCCACCAACAACGTTCAGTCCAGCAGACCAGCCATCTGGCAGAACTTTGATAATTCTCGAACCTAGTATTACCGACGTGCCACAAAGAGACGACGAGCGGAAAAGGCTCCGAGTCGAAACGTTCAAATGGATGTTTCCGGCAGAGGTCCTCGTCTTTCAAAGACCGAACTACGTCCTCGATGTAAGTGTCCCGCATTTCTAGTGTCAGTAATCGTCTTGAAGAACTAGGTCGAAGTCGACCATCGCACGGCATGTGATACTGATCTGATTGGTTCCCTATGTTCGACGATACTTCTGGTCCACTCTCTATGTAAGTGTGAGCGGACAAGAGGGATAACGCCTATTGTCACGTCTGCGTGCCAACAACTGATTGTTGCGTAGATCGATGCCACTTCATACGCGACGCTAGGTCTATCGACGCGCATTTTCTCGAGGACTTTAGACTCGCTCCCTCGCTCGCCAGATGACCCTATATGTCAAGCACTCACCCATGGACGGCGCTCGTGGAGACCACGAAGAAGCAAACCACTGGCTGCGGGCGGGTGCGACCTACCTTTCCAGCTCGGTTGTTCATCACGAATGAGCCAGAAACCAATGCGGACGTTTGCTGAGTAGACACGAAGCGGCGCGTTACCATTGATAGGCACGTCCGGCGTCTGGCGAACGGCGTCAAAAATCGGCATGGTTCGTCTTCCGTCGGAAATACCTCCACGGGTGGTCCAGTCATTGCGGTCTCTGCCCGGTGGGATGTCGTGGAAGGGTATTGAAACGGGAGGCATCGACATGATTAAGACCGACCGATATAAGACGTGTGTACAGGTAGAATCCATCCATATGAGTACCAATCTATTCGATCCGGGTCTGCAGGTGTATATGCAAGATATTGCCTGTCCACAATATGTGTTCCCTAGTTTGAGGGAGAATCATTGTAAATGGGCGACATGACTGACTCAGGGAGCCGAAACATGGCGTCCATCTTCCTCGTCTTGACTGGCTCTGTCGCCCATTCAGTTCGCATCGTAACGATCACGATCCGTTGGGTGGGTACCAGTTCCCCCGCGCGCTGCTCAGAATGCGACATATACAGTCGGCGGTTATCGAGTGATCAGTAACTGTCGCATGGATTCCAGTTTTATACTCACCTGTTCCGATGCAAGGAGGACCTCTGGTGTAGCTAGAAGCGTTCGCTCCTGGATCGCTGGGCGTGTCGTCGCATCTAGATCCCGAGTCCGCCGTCAGCACCGCCGAGTAGCTCAGAGGCCAGGCAAACATCGTCGATCAAGGCGGAGAACTGTAGCGACAATGGAGATCGTTGACGACACAGATTTCCTCCTTGAGATGCGAGAGGGATCGCCTGGGCTTTATATCTGTGTCCAAGGACGACGGGGATGTCGCGCGTGGATTCGTCGATTAGCCGTTTACGATGGAGTTTGTCCCGGCACGAAAGAGATGGGCTTTTCAGTCTCGTCGTGTAAGGTCTTTCGCTGGGCAAGATCCCTCGACGTTGGAAGCACTGTGGCCCAAGCACCGAACTCCGAGATACTGATGGGGACGTTATGAATGTGTTCATATATATACCGAATTCAAGGTGGTGCCATCAATGCGGCCGAGCAGAAAATGCAGGTTGTACTACTGTATCTTTGCACCAACAATGCAAACTGGCTAACTACATTCTATAAAAATTTCAAGGCTGGGGACAGACGCAAAACGCCCGTCCCCAGCCTTGATATTTTTATCAGAGTCTGTATTCTAATTGAGGAAGTAAATTCGAGATTAATTATTGAAGTAAGACCTGAATATTCACGGTTAGTGTGTAAAACTTTGGGCTCCTCCATCGAGTATCAGAGTGAAAGACCCACCGGGCGAAGTCGTAGAACGAAATGTGAACGTTGAGTTCAAGCTGTGACAAAATTCAATCTCCTCCTCAACTAGTATGCTGTCAGGAGTCACGACAGCAATGTTGGCTAGGCTCGCAATTGGCTCGCGAAAATCAACACTGATTTGATGCCATTTTTCAATGGTCTTGTACGGTTCAATGACTGGTCCATCTACTTGTCGTGTTCGACGGTTACATCTCACAAATAGAACCGTCCTCAGCGCTCAGGCACGGAAGACATGGCACACGGTCTATATAAAGACAGACGCGCGGAAGCCACACCTTGTGCCTCTACCCCTACGTCTTGTTGCAAAATGGCCACGTCCTCGACGACCGGTGAGTAGTGACAAGAAGAACGCGCTTTGATGGTGACCCTTGGACAGAACACCACAGGCTGGCCGAACTCGATGGCGGTGATGGCCAATTGAGAGTTGCCTTCTCAGCGAATGGCGAGTTCCTCGTCAGCGGCGACGAAGAGGGAGTACGAGTGTGGCGAGTCGAAGACGGCATCCAAATCGCAAGAATGCAAGGGTACATGGTCCGGAGCATCGCCATGTCCAATGACAGCCGGTGGATAGCAGCAGGCGGATACTGGGGTAACGTGTATGTGTGGGATGTGGAGACACAGGAGCAAGTCATTTCGCACAAGGAGGACGGTAGGCCAACCATGCACGGCGTCGATTTCTCGCGCGACGCCACGCGGCTCGTCGTCGCATCGCAGTCGGGGAAGGCCACAATCTGGGACCTTCTGTCGAGGAAACAATTAC
>JBBPMC010001567.1:0-10174 GCA_038090115.1 Strobilomyces echinocephalus | reverse complement strand
GAGCGCTCAGTCGTTGCGGGGCAGACGGACTAATATCATATTCACCTTAGTGTTGCCGCGACTTGGCTCGGCTTGGCTATTTTCGGCTTAGCAGCATTTTCAGCTCGACTTACAACATACCAGCCATTACTGACTCGGCTGTACTCAGTTAGTCAATAGGACTGGCTGGCAGCCGCTCACACACTAGTCGGCTTGGGCCAACCGTAAGTCAACTGCAGCCGACCACAGATAGTAAAAGACGACTGTACAACAGCTTCACTATAATGAGTACAACCAGCTAGACATACACCCATCAAAAAAGACACTACATCATCACAGCTACGACGGCAACAGGCTGTGCAGATGCTCTAGTGTGAACATGTTTAGATATGCTGTAACTCGATAGTAATATTTATTTACACATGAAGCTTACTCTGCTCGTCTCCCCCGGTTTGATGGCATGGTCGAAATAGTGGATATTTTCGGCCCAGTTGATGATAGCTTGGGGTGGAGCAGTGATCGAAGATAGCTATAAACAGGTTTTTGAGTGAATGAGAGACCTTGAGCATATTGGAGGAAAGTAACAAGACAAAGAGGAAGCTCATCAGAGGTGCTGGATCCTAGTAGTGACTTCAGTTTCCGAATAGACGAGTGTGACATGGAGCATTGCAGATTGTCAGTCAACCATGGAAGTGATCTGGAAAAGAGGAAGAGAAGGGTGTATGTGAGCGACTCGAGATCATCTCTTCAGCTGAGTTCCCGGTCCAAATGGCTGTTAAGGGATGTGAACGCTGGGGTACCAACAAGACGATATGATTCCTGCATCGGATTGTGGACACGAGACGACAGATTGCGGTAATACTTCGTGATGCCAAAATCGATCAGATAAAGGGTATCCTCAACGCTTGTGGAGCCCATATGGATGTTCTGAGGTTTGACATCGCAGTGGATGAGATTTTGAAAGTGAATATGTTCTAGATGGGAGACCTAGAGTGCACAATCAGCAGTAGAAATGGCTGGTAGTGTATAATGATCAAACCAGTTCAAGCCTGAATGTGGCGACACAACTCAGTGGAAACTTGCGACTGGGTGATGTACATCGCAGCTGATCAAGGGAGGGACTGAGACTCTCGAGGACCATAACTTGATAGTTTGCCTCTGTGCCAAACCAAAGTGGCCGAGGCAGACCAATGCTTGGCTGGAAATGTTCGAGGATCCTGTACTCATGTTCCAAGGGAGACGTTGATTGCGGCTGGATGGTTTCAAACTTAATGGCGACGACTTCATGGGTGATCATGTCTTCAGCGCAGTACACTGTGGCTGATTCAGACAGCATCGGTTATAGTTCACCATGTTGTTAGTTCAACACGAAATCCTCACCATACGAGCCTGAACCCAGCCTCTCCCTCAGGGCGTATCTCCCATCAACGCGGACGACCTTGTTTGTGCTCTTCTTCTGGTACCATATTCCAGACTCAGCGGTTCAGCATTCATGAATCTCCATCTGGGTTTTGCTGCCACCTGCCACCTGCGTAAGTAGTGAGTACTGAAATTAAATTTCGATTCCTGATGTCTTCTTCTTTGAAAATCTAGTGGGTTGCCATGAACTGAGAGTGCTGTGATTGCCCACTGATAGTAGTTATAGCAGACAAGCTTCAGCCTTTCTCTAGACGCCTTGAGGTAGCAAGTGTTCGAAACTCGACGGAGTTCCAATGTTGACAATCTAACATCCTGTCAAGTTCTTATGAGCGAAGGTGCTGTATTTGGCAACATTCGATCAAACTTCGATTGTTCGAGATTCTCCTAGTGACCACTGACCAGTTGGGTTGTCAGGCGTAGTCAGAACACCACTCGCAGATGTGGGCCAGTCAAGCTGAAGCTTGGTCCCTGCTCCGTTGACGGTTGCCCAGGTCTCCTTCTCTGTGATCATATCATCGTAAGTCAGCTTTGTCGAAGTCTGTCATCAGTCATGACTTGTGACATGGCCCCAACTATAAATATACCTAGATGAACTTGATAAGCACAGGTTTCTGGGAGGGACCGTATTAAGCCAGCGCCTTTGACATTGCAGCATCCCATCACAACCCATCATGTCTGCCGTTGTCATAGGTGATTCACTCACCTCCTCCCTCTCATACTTGCATATATCAGCCCCTTCAGTAATTCAAACCACTAGAATTGAGCGCACTCTGATCCCTTCGCAACAGACCCAACCCACCGAGTGTTCAGTCTCACGCCATAAGTGTCAAACTGTACCCATCCCATCATGCACGCCGCCCTCTCGTGTTCAGGGAAATGTGACCAATGCCAAATATCCCTCCCACGCCTCTATCCAAACCCAGATCAAAGGTGTTTCACCTCATAAGCTCAACCATATCAGCAATACTTATGCCAAAGTGGTGGCTCGTGTCTCAAAGAATGCCCTGGAGGCTGCAGAGATCCAGCCATCTGGTGAGTTTACACCCGCCGCATATTTCAGTAATTAATTGACACTGGATGCAGAAGCTGTCGCTAATGTTCTTGAATACTTTGTCACATCAAGCTCCAACCCGGATATGGTCACCAGAGCCAAGGTAAGAGACGACACGCTAGTATCACCAGACTGCAAGTGACTAAAGTTTTACGACCTGCCATTTGTATTCTACAGCTATTTCCTCAGATTTCCCCTTTCGAATTCGAAGCTCTGAAACAGACCATTGGCCAATCATAGATCACCCCTGGGCCCTTGAAATATAGGTTTGTGTCACATAAACCTTTGATCAACATTATATAGCTGATCCCTCACAACCGATCGACACTTGTAGGTTGAGCTACCATCAAGGTTTTGTCATTGTCGAACTCCCACTCGCCCCCCATGAAGTCGCTTTGGCTCAGCTGAGGGACTTTATGGGCTCTGCTGTGCAACAATTCACATTTGACAGGCGTTATGTTGGTGTTAACATACACACAAACTTCACACCAGATTCGCCTGATTCCACCTCCTCTGTCATACCTGATCTTAGCCTCATCGCCATGCCTACAGGGCATGGTGGTTGCAGCTCGGACTATCTGGTCCTCGCAGTCATCAAGTGTGCATTCTCCCAAAACATGGACTCCCTGCTAGTAAAGCTTAAAGCTGAGATTGCCACTCGCCCCCAGATTGTTCTTGCTATTGGGATTGTTATTCATGAAGAGACAGAATATGCTTCGCTGAAGTTTGGATCCGAAGCATGGAATGTCTTCTCTAAAAGAGAATGCCTTGGTGCTGACGCCTTCTTCAAGTACTCCCAGCCTGTGTCCCTATCTGCGTGCAGTTAACGACTCCGAGCCGGATGAGTCCCAAGAAGAAGAAGAACCATTTGAGCTCCATCCCATCAGCGTTGCCGGCCACCGCTGGTGCAATATTATGTCCATCAGGTTCCAAGTATGGATTAAGGACAGTGACACTCCAATTGACATTGATTCAAATGAGGATGGGATGGCTCAGGGTGTAAGCCGTATTTACAATTACGCTGATATGCAGCTCAAATTCATATCAACTATTCAGACTTTATATCCCACCATCAATGTAGACGATGTCAGTTCTATGATGAATCAAGGTTTCGCTAAGGCCAGGGACTCTATTGTTGTGTATAGTTGGCAGATATCCATGCGCTCCAATGTGGCACAAGGAAACACCCCCATTTCTGTTCCCATTGATTGGGAACACTTCCAACGGATGTTTGCCCCCGCTGCAGACTACAGCACCCACTCACACTACATCGCCTGGTACCGCTTAAGCTTTTGTGGGAGCAAGCGGGAATGTGATAATGGTACTTATAAGGAGTCCAAGTGCCACGAAGAGGAGGAATCTTATTATGTCCTATATTTGACTGTGTCTCAGGTGTTAAATTCACTTGGACTTCCATGACCATATATGGAAATATTAATATTTGGTTCAATTTACCATTTCACATATATATAATTTCAATTTATAAAACCTTCAATGAATTGTGCATTTTATTAATAGATTATGTAGCACAAACATCTATAGTTTTGGATGAGTTATCACCTTGAATATATATTTTTACATTAGCAAAATACATGACAAAAGACCCAAAACATTTCTTTTACATGATGAATTCTGTAGCACAATCATCGTTTTGTATATCACAATGCATTTCTCTCCTATATAGAATATGGTGCCGAATATATCATAATCCAGTATACAATACATTCCAAAAACACCTTGAAAAATTTGTTATGACACACAAAAACCTTGTCTTTTAGACACATCTTTTCTTAAACACATCTTTTGATAGAAAAAAATGTGTCTAAGAGACCTCCAGATGGGTCTCCTAAAGTGTACAGATCCTGGTTGTTAGCAAGCTTTGCTGACTGTTTACATTTGTTCTGATGATTGGTATCCTTGTTCTCATTGACCTGAAATTCATATTGACATGGAGGTGGGTATATTGCATTCATAACCTGTTAGTGTGCATTTCAAGTAGGTTATACTTCATATTGACATTCTGCAGCATATACCTAAGCTTTGGTATATTGGTCTTGATACTTGGCATTGCTGTAATACATGCTGTTATTTTGACTATCATTGCTTATATAGCTTGATTAGTCTTGAGTATTGTACACTTCTTCTATACCATGGTAGTACTCATTATCATAGTCATAGTCACAAATCTCTGGAGTGGTATAGTTACACAGATTCTTTTTGTAATCCACTTCACTTACATGAATGAAATAAGAAGTGTTGGCTAAGACATGATACATTCACTCTTTGATTCTGTGATATATGCAGCATTGATAAAACTTTCACCAGATATTTTGTATAGGTATTCACCAAATGGCCATGTGATCTTGTTATAGTTGTTTTTAGCCAAATCTCCTTGTTTCATTTACTGAAGCATTGATGGCTGGGCAATTTACAAGGTAAATGACTATTGCATCCATAGCACATTCCATATCATATTTGTTGAGCTAGCATTGAATTCTCTGGTTACCTTGGGATTGATGGTAGTGCTTTTGTGTTGTCTTAACTTGGAAGTGGGTAACTGATCTATCTATGCTGGCTTGTCATTGCAGAGGTAGTTTTAGGCTTCCGAAGTGTATAGATAATATCTTTGTCAATCTTTAGAGCTTGATAGTATAGTTTCACATATATGACATCTATAATCTCTATGAGACTGTCAATGTCATTCTTCTTACCCTTTACCTGATTTGCAATAGAAGTGGATTTGTTGCCAAAGATACCAGAACTAGTGTTGCTAGACTTTTTTGTTTTGATAATTTCCAAAAGATGTCTAGATCTTTTAGATTTAGATTTAGACTTGTGCCTAGAGGTCTTCTTATGCTTGTGTGAGAGCTTCTTGAGTGCTTGATAATCAAAATCTGATTTCTTATTAAATTCACTCTCATTAGATTCTTCTTTAAAATTGCTATTGTCATTGTCTTCAATATTATTGCTGTTGATTTCAGAGCCATCATTATTGTCAGCTTTATAAATGATGTCAGCATTAAACTGATCTTAATTAAAGTGCTGTTCAATGATTTTGCAGATGTCATCCTTCTTGACTACTTTCAAATGGTTCATAATCATTTTGTAGTACTTTCTTGACAGTCCTCTTCAGACCTCCATTGTTAGATATTTTTCTACCTTTTTGAGTTTTTCTACTCTCTTGGCAAATTCATGAAGGTAGACTTTCCATTGTAAAAGTGAATTTATGAATTGCTTCATTACTTTTGTCATATAGCATCAAAGATCCTTACTGGTCTACCAAGCAGTGTTTCACTCAGCATCATAAAGATGTAGGAATGCTGTCTTGAGAGCATTCCAGTCTTCCGTTTAGTACTTAGGCAAAACTCCAAGGAGCCAACAACACCTAGTGATACAACCCTAAGACCAATGATAGTCCTCAGGTTACCACTTGGCAACTAATACCCTTTTGAAGTGAAGGGATGGAGTTGGAATCTAGGCTAGGGCCTTAAGGAGGAGGATACCAAAGTGAACTAGACTGGGGTTACCAGTCGATGTTCACTGGGATTATATATTCAAGGACTACATAGGTTTACATAAGATGTTTTATCTATAAGAGTCCATATCCTGAGCCCTTAGGTACAGGGGTGTGGCTGAAACATGTATCAAGGGTGAAACATGGAGATGAAACAGAAGTGAAACATATCTGATGTATGAGGCATTAAATGGAAAAGAAGCATGAGAAGCATGATGAAATGTGGAGATGAAACATAATGAAATGGAAGAGATGAGAAGAATGCATAGGCTTTTGGCTGTGTCAAGGGTGCGTCAAGCATGAGGTGAAACAAAGAATGGAACAAGTGATAATGGTGCAGAGATCAGAGGGCGAGGCTATGGCCGTTGATCCTGTGATTAGATAAAAGATGAGAATTGATATGATTAGATAAGAAGAAAAGAAAGTTGAGTCCATAAGTTCTTGAGATGTGGTTCGATAAGAACTGGAATCATAACAGCTAGCATCAATTGTCACTGCCAACAGACAACTAGTGTTTAAAAGTCCAGTCCAACTTTTTAACTTCAAAATAAGGCAACCAGACTGAAACTGGTCCTAACAGCTCCATATATATGTCACAGTCCATGTCGCCATTCAGATAGGTATTGGAGATGTTGACAGACCAGAGATGGAGGTTATAAAGTGTAGTAAGGACCAGGATGATGTGCAGGGTTAGCAGGAACATAGTTGGCACATTTGTTTTTAGCTAGGGCTGAAATAGCTACTGACTATTGCTCTTGGATTAGAACACTTTGAAGAGCTTCTGGTTCTCAAGCATGCATGGCGTTATTCTATTGTTGACTGTATAAGTGGTAACTCCAGTGATATTGAGGATGTTCTTCTACAAGATTTCAAGAAGTTGTATAAGCAAATAAAAAGTGGATGAGAAAGGATACTGAAGGGGATATTGAGGTTATCTTTATTTAGTATCTTGTAGATACTTTGTGAGGAGAGGAAAGTTAAGAACATTATAGTGAGTGTAAAGATTAATTCTTCTAGGACCAGTCTGGATTGGTCCTAAACTGGTCTTGGTAACTGAATGACAATGTTAGGACTGGAACTGATGTTAATTTTAAGCCTTAAACACTAGAATTACAATCCAGTTCTAAACTAGTTCAGTCTAGTTTAGTTCAGTTCTTGATTAGTCCTAGGGCTGGACTTTTAAACACTAGTGTTGATCATCCTCATTTTATGTATGTCAGGTTGAAACAATTTGTATATGAGTTTATAGATATTGTTAGATTATATATTAATGAATGAGTTCTGAAGAAGTTGAAAAAGTATCCTATAGATATTCTTGGACATAACCAGAGTGTGCTATTTCCACAAATCCAAAATTCATTTGCTATAAAATAAATTCTAATGATATCTATCAACATAGTTCATAATATATATATATATATAATATGATCTCCATAAATAAATAAATAAATAAAATTTCTAGGGTATAAAAATAGCACACACTGTAATTAAGTTAAAAACAAACTCTGCAGAGGTAGCACATACAATACCTTGGTATGATGATGCTTGATATAGTAGATATATTTAAAAAAATGGATAAGAATATGTTGCATAGTCACAAATTCAGGCATACTATGCTTTGAATACATATTGATGTCCACTAAGTGAACTGCTCAGTAAGCTGTAGAAGACTCTACTAACAGTTTTATTGAACCAAATCCTAACCACAAAAGGGATTTTTGGGAGTAGTAAGAGATTGACTATGACAGTGTCCTAGTACTTATCAATGTCAGACTACTGGTATTTTTCCTAGTGCTGAACATTGAGCAGACTCCAATAGTTAGTCCTTGAAACTAGTTATCATCATATCAATTCCAAGGGAGTTCTGCCACAGGACAAGATTTGGTGTTTTTCTTGGCTGTTTCCTAATAACACTGCAAGTATGAGTTCTCAATTTCCTCAGACATATTCTTTTGCTAGAGCACTAACTCATATAATTTGACTGCTTTGAATGGCTAGGATATGGCAGAATTTACCCAAGTAGTTTCAAGTGTTTGAGAACCTTGGGGTGGGATTCAGGGAGACTGTCACTGCTCATTCCTTTAATATCAAGTTGGGTAATAATTTTGTTGATGGCATCTTTATACCTCTGGATCTTGAAAATGGTGTTGCAATATAATATTTTGGCACTTTGCCATTGTCCAGTAACTAAAGGACTAAGATAGATGAGTAGATCATGGTATCAGCAACAAAGTGAATGAATTGTGAAACAATATACCTCAGTTGTCTGCAAGTAGGATAAATATTTTCAAGAAGTGCATAAGAAGTTGAGCAAGAAAACATTGCCAAGCAGTCCATTATAGCCTGGCCCTGAAGACGAGCTGTACATGTGTAAGACAAGCAAAGAGATAGGACAAATTGCCAAAAAGAAAAGCAATAGTGAGAATAACATGTGCCAACAGTTTTTACTTCACAAGTATTTGTAAAAGGCAAGCTGACTTCATATTAGTCATATACATCTCTTAAGGTGGTGGACTTATATCCAGCTCACTGATGTATCAATAGTAGTGGATGCATCACTTGAAAAGAAAGAATCACCCTACAAATTGTGGGCATACTTTAAGGAATAAAAATATATCATCTCACCAAAAACACACTTGCATCATCTAGCTTTAAGGAGTGAAAATAGTCCACCCAACTCACCTGAGATGAGCTCAGATCAAAACAATCACTATTACTGGAGTTTGGAGAAGTGGTCTATGAAAAGTTGAATGGGACATGGAATGTAGAAAGGCCATGAGCTATAGTTTCCAGCATCATAGAATCAGGCATTGGAACTGACAAGGGTGCCTGGGAGTAATACAAGTGTACCATAGGAGTGTGGTAAATGAGTGAGAAGGAGATGGAAAGAGTTACCCCCAGTCTTTTTCTTTCCTAGACCTAATGAACATTGACTCCTCTTACTCTGCCAACCCCAGCCTTGTCATGAAATAGGCAACTGCCCATTTCCATTTGTGCAGACTTCCATTTCCAACAGACTCTACAGTAATCATCACTCTAGATCCATCTCCGCCCTATTGTAAAATGTTGATCCCTTCTGTGTTGACACACAGGGGACCAATGGTAGTGCTCAACCTAAAGGTGGCCCAAGCACATTTGCTATCATCCTAGAGCCTTGGGAATGGACTGACACTTGGTCTGAAGGCATGGGAAAGCAGAGTCTAGAAGTCTAAAATATGGACTCAAAGGAAGAGGTTGAGAAGAGGCTGGAGGAAGGTAGAGGATGTAGATAGGAAGGTTCTTGGAAGGTTGGAAGGGTTTTCAGGCAGTCTGACAGGTGGTAGAAGCATAGCAGAAAGGTAGATAATAGGTGTAACTAGACAAAGAGTCCTTAAGAGGGTCCAAGCACATCAGGCCTTGTAACTAGGGTATGAAGTGCTGTCAGGTACAGGGGCTGACCTAATTATAGTGGTCTGGAGTAGTAGGGAGTGGTCCAAGGACTGTAGATAGGACTGACGCATAGTTCAGACCATGGGAAAAAGCATCGGACATATGGACTTTGGGCCAAAAACATCAGTCCACTTGCATTGCAATAGGGCTGAAAGTGATCTGGGCTGTCAGTCTATTGGCCTGAAACATTGTCAGGTGGTGGTGGTTGAAGTGGATATCATTGGAGAAGGCCTAGAGTCTTGTGTAACACAATAGTTCCTCCTATGTATCACAGTTGCCTCCTTATGTAATACAACAGTGTCTTCTATATAGTACAATAGTCTCTTCTGTGCATCACAATTTCCTTTTTGTATGGCACAATATCTCCTCTAATGTAGCACAACAGTTCTTTTTGTATAGTATAATAGTTTCTCTTATATATCATAGTCCCATTTAAACATAATACAGATAATGGCTATATGATAAACATTTAGAAGTAATGATCTAGAAAAAGCCATTGATTCTAGTAATATATATATTTAGGTGTTTATTCATAGAGGTAATCCATAAAATCAATCTCTACTAAAAGAGTATATGGATAAGTCAGAAGAAGATATTCAAATATTATACAAGGTATTGCTGAATATTATGAGTTATATTTTTAGTATTCTATAACAATATATAAACAAACAAGGAAATAAATAACGTTATTAACTATATATTTTAAATTAGTTAATGGTAACTAGCTTAATTAACAAAGAGTATTTTAGACATATATTTCTTATATACTCAAGTGGTATATT
>JBBPMC010001566.1:0-10181 GCA_038090115.1 Strobilomyces echinocephalus | reverse complement strand
TTAGTATATAAACCGTACGACCTCCGCCATGTAACCTCAGTATGAATATCGACTTAGTTTCCTCCTCACTCGTCCTGTCGCCCTCACCCTACTCATCTCCTAACTCCTGTGTCCTACCCTCGCATCCCGAACCTTTGATCCTCCGAGGACTCGGACTTGAGCAAGAGTGCGACACATAAGTCCTGCACTGATAGTCCTACTCCTAAGTACCCTCCGTCGTCGTTACCTCTCGGACCCCGGTCCACCTCTGTGCTAACCTCTTACTCCTAAGACCTCCGACCGGACTTGTATCCGGAGGACCTGGATTTAACAGCCCCCGCCAATGTGCCTGCTTGCAGGACAAGTCCCCATTTATATGACGCATCGAATCTAAGGAAGAAGAACTGCAGTACTACGTACACCGGCAACTTCGCTCCCTCGATAAACCCAAACAAACAGAGAAAACACCAGAAGAACTGGTACCCAAAGAATATCACAAGTACCTTAAAGTATTCTCGAAAAAGGAGTCAGAGCGGATGCCCATTAGGAAGCCCTGGGATCACACCATTGAGTTCAAAGAATCATTTAAACCCCGCAAGGGACGCATCATCCCTCTATCGCCTACGGAGCAGGAAGAGGTTACAGCATTTTTAGATGATCAGCTCAAGAAGGGATATATTAGACCTTCCAAATCTCCGCAAACAAGCCCTGTGTTCTTCGTGCCAAAGAAAGATGGCTGTAAACGCATGGTACAAGATTACCGGTACCTAAACGAACACACAGTTAAAAACAATTACCTGCTGCCGTTGATCGGACAGCTTGTCAATAAGCTCAAAGGAGCTAAATTATTCACTAAAATGGATCTAAGATGGGGGTACAACAACGTTCGGATCAAAGAAGGCGATGAATGGAAAGCCGCCTTCATTTGCTTCCGCGGATCATTCGAACCCCTCGTCATGTACTTCGGATTATGCAACTCCCCCGCCACCTTCCAAGTGATGATGAACGAGATCTTCGCAGATATGGATAACATTGTGGTGGTCTACATCGACGACCTCATGATCTTCACAAAAACCGATAACCAAGAGGAACACGACAAAATCGTACAAGAAGTACTGCGTTGCCTTGAGGAAAATGATTTATTCGTAAAACCAGAAAAATGCACCTTCTGCGCCACAGAAGTGGATTTCCTTGGTATGATTATAGGAAAGGATGGTATTAAAAAGGATCAAGAAAAGGTTACGGCTATCACCGAATGGCCTATGCCCAAAACAGTTCGGGAAGTAAGAAGCTTCCTAGGCCTCGCCAACTTCTACCGAAGGTTCATTCAAGGTTATGCGCAAGTCGCACGCCCTCTGAATGATCTCACAAAGAAGGAGCAACCCTTCGAGTGGAAAGAAGCCCAACAAAACGCGTTTGACATGCTTAAAAATCATTTCACCACCATGCCAATCCTGGCCTACCCTGATCTAGATTGCAAGTTCCGGCTCGAAAGCGATGCTTCGGACTATGCAACAGGGGTGGTGCTATCTATAGAAAAGGAAGACGGTCTCTGGCACCCGGTTGCCTATTCCAGCTATTCAATGTCCCCGGAAGAAAGGAACTATCCGGTCGCGGACAAAGAACTGCTTAGCGTCATCAGGGCGCTGGAACAATGGAGACACTATTTAGAAGGTGGACGCCACTGCTTCAACATCTGGAATGATCACACGAACCTGCAATGGTTCATGACGAGACAGGATCTCAACCGATGATAGGCCTGATGGGCTCAATATTTATCCCGCTTCAACTGTCTCTGGCACCATAAGCCCGGTTCCACGATGACACGCGCTGACGCGCTCTCTCGCCGTGTTGATCATGCAGAAGGAATAGAAGATGACAACAAAGGGGTGTTAGTCATCTCCCCGGACAGCATCGGCACAGTCCGTATCATGGATGATGGGAATCACATAAAAACAAAAATATTCTCGGCAACATGCCGTATGCCAGAATGGATGATCCAGAAGCTGGCCAAACAACATGCCGTCTATGAAGAACGTGACGGCATGCTATATAAGGAAGGATGTCTTTACGTCCCGGAAGAAGTTCTGCTTAGAATGGAAGTCATTCAAAAGCACCATGACTCACCTGTAGCCGGACACCCCAGTTATGAGAAAACGACCGAGTTAATCTCGCGTCATTACTTTTGACTGGGAATGGCCACCCAAGTAAAAGACTATGTCGCTCGATGTGATGCTTGTCAACGGTTCAAGGGAACGACACAGGCGTCAAACGGCCTGCTGCAACCCCTTCCTATCCCCGATGGTCCCTGGCAGGACATCTCCGCAGATTTCATCATGGATCTGCCCCTATCTAATGGTTCAGATGCAATCTTGACGGTTGTAGATCGGTTCTCAAAAGAAATAGAACTTATCCCCTACACAAAGAAGTGCTCGGCTCTCGACACCACCCACTTATTTATGAAAAACGTGTGGAAGCACCACGGCATTCCACGCTCTATAACCACCGACCGTGGACCCCAATTCGCTGCACAAGTAATGCAGGAAATAAACAAGGTCCTCGGCATTAACACTAAATTAAGCACCTCCTTCCACCTGCAAACAGATAGCCAAACGGAGGTAGTTAATCGCGAAGTTGGGAAGTTCCTACGAATCTTCTGCTTCGAAAAACAAGATTAATGGGCTGAATGGTTACCCATCACCCAGTTCTCTATTAACAATAAAACCAATGCTTCAACGAAAAAGACCCCGTTCGAAGTCACACAGAGCTACGCTCCACGTATGGAAATAGAACCTTCGGTGCCCTCTGGTATCGAAGATCTCTCCGTGCCAGCCACTCATCAGTTCACATCCGATGTTGTGGATACTCTGGACCAGGTCAAGTCCAACATGGAAGTGGCCCAGCGCCATATGAAAGAAAATGCGGATCAGCATCGGACCGAACCCCCTGCATATACAGTCGGCCAACAGGTTTGGCTATCCACAGAAAACCTTCGGCTCACTCGAGCTTCTCGCAAGCTATCCAAGTGATGGCTTGGCCCCTACAAAATCACCCGATTGGTTGGACCCAATGCGGTTGAATTGCAGCTCCCACGCTCAATGCGCATTCACCCAACGGTCAACGTGTCCTGAATAAAGCCATATCAGGAACGTCTGGACGGACAGCCTGTTAACTGGCCTGGCCCGGTTTCGGTTACCGAAGACCGAGATAATGAATGGGAGGTCGACTACGTCGTTGACTCCCGCTACAAAAACAAATGACTGGAGTTCTTGGTCCATTGGAAGGGTTATGATGACTCGGACCGTACCTGGGAGCCCCGGGCACATTTATCTCACACCAAGGATGTTTTGGCTGATTTTTATCGTGCTCATCCCGCGGCGCCCTGTGCCCTCTCCATCGGCCTGGAGTTCTTGCTCCTTTTCTCCCGTCAGCCCAACTCTTTGACAGAGTTCTCCACTGCTCAAACTCCCTTTGATCGCCTGGAAGTCAATCTTTAGGAGGGGGGTAGTGTTACTGTTACGTTTTATTCTCTTTCGCACGCCATTCGGCATGTTACTTCTTTTCTCCAACGCTTATCTCACTTTGCCTCGGTGGCATTTGCCGAAACTCGTAGAACATTCTACAGGTTTCCATGAACGCTGACGCGTTCTTCTCTTATCGCTGATGTGTCCCTTTCTTATCTCTTATCTCGGACCTACCCTAAAGACCTTTGGTCTATATAAACCCACGTACTTGCTCATGTATTCCCTAAGCTAGTTCTCCTCGAGTGTACTCCTAGTTCCTCGAATATACCTGCTAGCCTCATCACTTGTCTCTGAGCGAGTCCTTGCCCTACTCTTGAGTGGGCACTCTCTCTGTCCTCGGTCCACCGAAGCGTCCCTTCGGAAGTCTCCGCAGAGCGTCCCTCTGTCAGACCCTTGACCCTGCGTCGCTATAATCAAAGCAACTAAGTCTCAGGCCCTTGTTCGCTATAGTCAAAGCGACTCGGAATCCTTGTCCCTCGTATTCGGTCTGCTAGGACTATCGAGGCTACGCTCGACCTTATCCAAGGCCAAGCGTAACAGTTACACTTCGCTCTTCATCCGGTCCTTATCGGATGACATCTCAAGGACTTACGGACCTATCTTTCTTTTTCCTCATATCTAATCTTATCGCATCTTATCTTTTATCTTATCACAGGATCAACAGCCACAGCCTTGCCCTCTGATCTCTGCACCATCGTCACTTGTTTCACCCTTCGTTTCACTTCGTGCATGTCGCACCCTTAAACACAGCCAAAGGCCTGTGCATGCTTCTCTTCTCTCCCATCCCATCATGTTTCATCTCCGCATTTCATGGACGCTTCTCATGCTTCTCATCCATTTCACTACGCTTCCATCTCACATATTTCATCTCCGTTTCATTCCCATGTTTCACATATGATACGCGTTTCAGCCACACCCCTACCCCCTAGGGCAAAGGGCTTGGACTAGTATAGACGAAACGCTTATGTAAACCTATGTACTCCATGAATATATAAACCCAGTGAATGTCAACTGGCAACCCCAGTCTAGTTCACTTGGGCATCTTCCTCCCTAAGGCCAACCCAGCCTAGATTCCAACTACCCTCTTCACTCTCCAAAGAGCTCTTAGTTGCCAAGTGGTAACCTGAGGACTTAGGTCTAAGGGTTGTATCATTTGAACTAGACTCTCCCCAATCCTCGCTTACCAACCTCTACGCTCTACCCGCTTGTACTCCCCACGTCACAAGTGCGTGCTGGGTTCCTTCTCTAAGGAGATAGAGCACAAGACTCAACAGAGTTCTACTAGTGCCTATCCGCTTTCACGCGACCCTTCAACCTTTCCCCTCTGTCGCAGTTCACTCACCCCCGGCTGTGCCCGGCCTAGAGCACCCTTATCTGGGTCAGACGATACTCGTGGGAAGAGATGCTAGGAACGCACTCGCTGATTCAAATGTTGATCGGGAGCAGTTGCCTGATCTGCACACGCCCTCTCCCTCTCTCACCCCTTTTTCAGAGTTTTCACCAGCTCCATACTTAAGCCCCCGATTGCCTACCACTCGC
This sequence comes from Strobilomyces echinocephalus, assembly GCA_038090115.1. NCBI lineage: Eukaryota > Fungi > Basidiomycota > Agaricomycetes > Boletales > Boletaceae > Strobilomyces > Strobilomyces echinocephalus. The sequence goes on along the minus strand of JBBPMC010001566.1, from coordinate 5,139 downwards.
TTCCTAGCAGAGCTTGAGAGAGACCTCACGCCGTGTCTCTGGGACGATCTATTTGTAGCTTACTCGCTCGAGTCGGCGCACGCCTTGTGGGCATGTACCGGCGAAGGAGACTTTCTAAGGTTCTCCGACGCAATCCTCCCAGACCTGATCGACCAGGAGTCGATCATAGCCGAAACCGTCGAAGAAGGGGAAATCCCGTTAGTGAATCCGGACCCCAACGACGTGCCCCCACTTCCCCCTTACGTACCAGGTACCTCACCTCGCCCCCTGACCCAATCTCCCATTGGACTGTCTGCCTTTCGGCTGAGTCAGGACAGCTTGAACCAAGGAGACGAATGAGACATTAAGAGAGAGACACAAAATGCCTCTTGATCCTCTACCACCACCATCTCCCCTCGTGGGAAAAAACCTGCACCCTGCCAGACATGTCTGCTCACCATCCTCCCCATGCCCCCTGCGTCTCTCTGACACGGGTTGGCGATTCCACTCGTTCCCTAAGGGAACCTTCCACCACAAATTCATCCCCCCCCACATCCCACATGCCATCCTCCGCCGCTTCTCCACCCACCCTTGGTCCTGGAAATTGACCACTAAGAATGGCCCTAATGAAGGGAAAGTCTTCTCTGTCCCCACCATTCCTACCTCCTGCACATCATCTGCAGACCGCTCAACCAAGTGGGTGGTATCCCTCTTCCACTCATTCAAAAGCCATCTATCACTGGACGTTCTGGACGCGGAAACTGGTTGGGTCCCCCCCACCCTAGTCCGCCTCTTTCAAAACAACATGCTGCTCCTATTCAGAACCCAGCTCCAAGCCCTCTCTAACCAGCACTCATCCACTGGCCCCACAGCTCCCCAAACCAAGCACCCTTATCCCACCCCATTGCGGACTGGTACAAAACCCCCCCTTAATCGTGGCTCCTCGGCTATGGCCACAGCTGCGGATATATCTCTGCTTCGCGAAGAAATGTCAGCTGTCAAAGCAGACCTCGCAGCTGTTACGCTTCGCTCCTCATCCGGTCCTTATCGGATGACATCTCAAGGACTTACGGACTAATCTTTCTTTTCCCCTTATCTAATCTTATCGCTTCTTATCTTTTATCTTATCACAGGATCAACGGCCATAGCCTCGCCCTCTGATCTCTGCACCATCGTCACTCATTTCACCCTTCGTTTCACCTTGCGCATGTCGCACCCTTGACACAGCCAAAGGCCTGTGCATGCTTCTCTTCTCTTCCATTCCATCATGTTTCATCTCTGCGTTTCATGAACGCTTCTCATGCTTCTCTTCCATTTTACCCTCCTTCCATCTCACATGTTTCATCTCCGTTTCCCTCTATGTTTCACATTTGATACGCGTTTCAGCCACACTCCTGCGCCCAAGGGCAAAGGGCTTGGACTATTGTAGACGAAATGCTTATGTAAACCTATGTAGTCTCTGAATATATAAACCCAGTGAACGTCAACTGGCAACCCCAGTCTAGTTCACTTGGGCATCATCCTCCCTAAGGCACACCCAGCCTAGATTCCAACTTATCCTCTTCACTCTCCAAAGAGCTCTTAGTTGCCAAGTGGTAACCTGAGGACTTAGGTCTTAGGGTTGTATCAGCAGCTCTCCAATCTCTTCTCTCGGCATTCCCCATTCCCACCCTATCTGCCTCCTCGGCCACCACGGTGTCCGGTGCTGTTGCTGGCCACAGCACTTCCCCTCCACCACCACCTGCCTCGTTGACTGGTGCCACTCCTGTGCACCACACCCCCCCTCAGTCCCCACACCCACCCCATGACCACCCGTGGGTTACCCACCTCGCCACCCTGCCAGACTGCCCACCCGAGCTCTGTCAGATCGACCCCACCACCGTCCCCATCTATAGCCATCATCTCCCTGAGAGCGTAGTCCAATGGACTCGGATCCACTACAATCTAGGTAATGCCCGCAGCGGACACCTCTGCGTTGGTCTCGATACGAACAGCGACCTCTACGCATCCCCATCATCCCCCGATTTCCCCCCCCACGTGTGTCTCTACGCCCCCGTATCCTTGGGACCCCCCTTCTGTGACATGTCACGACTCTTCACATAAGTTACCTGCTGAACCCCCAGCCCACTATCCTCCCCTGGCTCACCATCTAAATCGGCAGGCCCTCTCTTTCTCACGCCCACCACGACTGTGGGATATGGCTGTGCCAATGGTAACGGTAATGGCATGAGGCCCCTCTAACCCTCTCTCTCCTCTACTCGCCTACCTCCTCTCCCTCACTACTATTTCCCTTAGAGTGGTTCGAGCTCCTCATGGCCTATTACGATCATCATACTTCCCTCTGGTCCTTAGTCACCTCGCGTGACGGTGGACCCATGCTTTGTTACGCTTGGCCTTGGATAAAGTCAAGTGTAGCCTCGATAGTCCTAGCAGACCGAATACGAGGGACGAGGATTCCGAGTTGCTCTGACTATAGCGATCTAGGACGAGGGCAAGGGTTCCGAGTTGCTTTGATTATAGCGAGCTGGGACAAAGGTTTGTCAGAGGGACACTCTGCAAGGACTGCCGAAGGGATGCTTCGGTGGAACGACGAGGAGAGTGAGTGCCCTCTCAAGAGTAGGGCAAGGACTCAAGCGGGAAGACAAGGAGTGAGGCTAGCAGGTATATTCGAGGAACTAGGAGTACACTTGAGGAGAACTAGCTTGGGAAATACATGGACAAGTACGTGGGGTTTATATAGACTAGAGGTCTTTAGGGCAGGTCCGAGATAAGAGATAAGAAAGGGATACGTCAGCGATAAGAAAGGAACGCGTCAGCGTTCATGGAAACTTGTAGAACGTTCTACGAGTTTCAGCGAATGCCACCGAGGCGAAGCGAGATAAGAGTTGGAGAAAAGAAGTATCGTGCCGATAGGCGTGCGAAAGAGAATAAAACGTAACATGCTTCACCCGAATTCACAGTCTGATATATCTCCCTTTCGCTAGTCAACTACGTAGCAATGTCCTATATAGGTTTGTACACCCCCAAGGGACAGAAATGGACACAAAAAAAAAGAAAAAAAAAGAGAGAGACACAGACCCCGGAGTTAGGAGAAACTCCACACGCAAAGAAGCCGCGCATCGTTGGACCAGTAAGGAACGGTCCCCAAGTAGCCAGAAGAAGGCAACCCTTCTGCAGGACTAGAATCGTCCGCGAAGAACAACCCCTCCCGGACGGGATCTCACGTATTAATCTCTGCCCCCGATACATGCTTCACACGCCGAAGCGCTTCCTTTAATTAGAACCCAATAAACTTTTGTTCTCTCACCCCTTTACGAAATGGCCGCTATCCCCCTCGCCCTTTCCGACGCGCTGGACGCCCTGGCAATGAACGCCAACTGGGCTCCCTTCACCCAAGCCCTCCAGCTCCACCTAGAACAAGGGGAGCTCATCCGACAGCAGATCCTCGCACAGAATCAGACTCTGGCGACGGAGTTGCACAACACCGACCAAAGGGCTCGCACTGCGGCCCAACAAGTAAATGTCATGCAGGCCCAGATAATGGCCTTGCAGAATCAGCTGGCGCAAGGAGGCGCGCAGCTGAGGCAACAACAGCCTCAGGGACAGGCAGACCCGAAACTCTCCAAAATTGTCAAAGACCCCGGCAACTTTGACAGAAGCAAGGGCAAAACATTTGAAGAATGGTGGACGAAAGTCCAGATATGGAAGGCGGAGAACGCTGCCACATTGCAAGGGGACGCTGTAGTAAAAGCGGTCTTGTCCCACATGACTAAAGGGGCCGGCGAGTTCGCATGAGCCCACATCATGTCCATGCTTCGGGGCCAGCCATTGACATGGGCAGACTTCGAAGCAAAGCTGGTCAACCAGTTCCGCTATGCAAATGAGCAGGAGTGGAACCGCAAGGCGCTGGTCACCCTGAAAGGAGATAACATGTCGGTAGAAACCTACCTGATAAAATTTGAGACGCACACCCTCCATGCTGGATGGGACAACACGAGGCTTCTCGAAGTAATGGAAGAAAAGGCGGACTCTGCCTTAATGAAGCGGCTCCTTCTGGAAAAGGGGCGCTACACAGATCTGACCGTCCTCAAGGCAGATCTTCGAGAACTCAGCATAAGGACAGCCTTGTTCACCTATATGAGGAAAGGAACGGCAGAATGGACAGCCGGCAGGAGCTGTGACCCCAACGCCATGGACGTGGATGCGGTCCAAAAATGCTCAAACAAGTGCTACAACTGTGGCAGTGAAGACGGGCACTTCGTCAAAGATTGCCCGAAGCCCAAGATCCAATGCCCGGAATGCAAGTTCCTGGGCAGCGGACATAAGAAAGACTGCAGACGCAGCAAAGGCGGCCGCAATGTGCACTCTACGGAGAAAGCCGCAACCTCCTGGGATGAGGATAAAAGCACTGAAGATAAGCCTGCTGGCAAAAAGGAAGCCGTGGCGAAGCCTGAAAAGGGCAAATCAAGGGACTTCCGTGCGTCCATACAAGGCATGGACTTCACTGAGGCCTGCGCATGGTTCGCGGACTATGAAAACCTTGAGAAGAAGAAGTCGGGAAAAGACTAGGCCCGCGGTCCACTGGGAACGCCTCGGACCCTAGCCCCGCAAATAGATTCGCCGTGCTGCCTATAGAAGAAACCCTAGACGAGGAGGATTCTGTAGGTACTAAATTAAATTCACATTTGCCGTCAGCCGGGTCTCCTATGGAGCTTGCCAGGGACGATACGCCTGGGCTTAATTCAGCTTATACAAAAAATAAAAACCTCATATCTGACGACGCCTACATTTGCACCGCTAACCCAGAGCGGGAAATTCTCATGGAAATAAAGATTTGCCCATGGGAACGACGAGGCAACTACACTGTCATATACCATATCCCAAGTCTGCTCTGCCACGTTCCGACACACTCCGACACCAAGAACTCACAAACTCCGCCGCGATCTCACATTAGATGCAACGCCGCGCCTTCGGAGTTTCACTCCGCCATCTGCCTCAGTTCCCTTTCTGCTTATGTTCATCCTTGTAATCTCTTTAGTCTTAGTCTCGCCTCTTAGATCCCTCCGCACCTGTGCTCGCCTATGCCGCACAGCTCCGGCTATGTATGTCCCCGACTCCATTCTCCGCCCTCCGGTTATCTTCATTCCCGTCTTACTCATA
>JBBPMC010001565.1:0-10193 GCA_038090115.1 Strobilomyces echinocephalus | reverse complement strand
CGTGCGCTCGTCCTGCTATCAGTTCTGTAGCCGGAATGAACGACTGCAGATACAGCCCGACAACTCTTTTGCAGCTCATTGGGAGTCAGAGGCATGACCGTAGGATACTGTCTGGTCGTTTCCATGGATCGAAATAGATTAATGATGATCTGGGGTGGAGCGGGCTAAAACCGTGTCAGGTACCGGGAATGCGTAGAAGATAAGACGTACTCCGACGGGACACGTGTTGTGCCGGCGTCAAATCTGATTGGATATTATAACTGCAAACGTTCTGTTCAACGAAATGTCGCTGCCACACCCTTACTGTGAGGCCGCCATGTAAAGCATCAGTAGCAGGTATCGGACAAGATACCGACCCAGCCGTGCCCGGTCGCGCTTGCACGTTTCAAAAGATGAACGCATCAAGTCGCAGACTTGATAGACGCCAAGGGGACTGGCCTTTCATGAAGCTGTTCGGCGGAGATGAATGTCTATTGCGATGATGTGCCTGCTGTCGCTAAAAAAAGTACAGGGCGTCGACCCCAGTTCCTCAGTTTGTCACGCGATGGATGCCGTAACCGGGGCTTCAGACAAGGTCATCGAAGAGGCACAGGTCGATGAACTGCGTTGGGTTACTACGAATCGTCTGCCCCTGCTGCGTGCCATACGCGCTCCGCCCGGAGGTAAATGACAGATGGGAACATGTCTGGGACGCTTTCAGGGCCCATGGGGAAGATTCAATATAGCATGTCAGCGACTGAGGGTTGAACGTTGACCGTTGAGCACTGAGTTTACAAGAGCGTCGACGTCGGCAACGAGACTTTGGCAAGCGTTCCGGGTCGGAGGCCGGACTCGAATTTGGTTCACACGCACCGGCACACGACTACGGTCATTCCATACTACTCGGTCCCCGACTGTGGGCCGTCACGCAGTCCATCCTGATTGAAGTACTCGCCTTCTTCGTCTCACCCTGGGACTGATATTTCCTACGTGATCGTCAAAGGCCAGGACCATTGCGAAACTCGCGAGCCACTTCGTCAATTTCCTCTAACGTTGTCACTGGGGTGCGTGAGTTTGTCGTTAGTAGCGAACGTCAACGTTTCAACGCTAAAGTCCGAAGAACCCGGAATTTAGAAAAAGCATGTAGCTGTATCTGGTCATATGGCGCGATCATGGTGGGCGATAGCGTTTTAGTTGACCTCGTCTACTTATACATTCTCCAAACTTCCCCAGGTGGAGAGTCGTGCCAAACGTCTTCCTCTGTGTACGCCGAAGTGCCCGTCGACCATTCGCACAATATATAGGACGGCATCAAGCTATCGACGATACGGTCCATCTTCGCAAGTACTTCCGCTCCACTTTCTTCGCGTGACATCGCTCGCGTTAACCCTGACTCATGTTGCGTCGCATGGGAAGACAGAACGCCGAAGAACGTGACGTTGTTCGATGAAGGTGGAACAAGCTTAGATTCCAGGTTGTATGTGCGCCTGGTCGTCTATACATACATCGGTGAAGCAGAAAGCGATTTGTCTCTCATCACGTAAGGCCGTTGCGAATGATGTCGTGTAGCGAACTGAGCGTGTGTAGAACCAATGCTTCCCTGTTGTGTCTGATTGCTGTACAGGTCTAGAAGACGTAAAATGCAAGTAGAGCACAAGGCCATGTATGTATTACCCTTCAACCGACAATGGTATACCGATAAAAAAACGATAAGCTAAAGATGTGGAATATATGCGGTCCAGGGAACGATCTGGTGAGCCGAGCATGGCAGCGCGCGAAGACTGGCAAGCATCAAGCCCACTAGGACCGCCCGAGACACAAGTCCCAAAACACCTGCAAGACCCAATACCAGTTTACTCACCCCCTCCAACCAATCGGGCCCCATTACATACTCGAGAGTCAGGTACATCGCGAAAAAGGCCGGTGACCCTCCCGCCAAGATGAGCGATGCAACTCGCCAGAGAATCTTCTCCGTCGGCGTTGGAAACTCGAAATTCCAAGCAACCAAGTGGAGGCCGCCAAGAGTGAACCAAGTGACGCAGAGTGAAGTGAGCATAATATTGAAGGTTGCGTCATCATCACGATTGATCGCCTTGAACAGCTCGCGCAGCCTGCTAAATAAATGAAGGTTTTCATCCTGGTGGTGAAAATTTTCAGTCGTCGACGACGGAATGCAGTCAGGATGGTACATACATTTGGTTGCGAATTCTCATCTGATTCTTCGTCGACAGGATTGTGTTTACGGAGAGTGTAAGTTGTAAACCACTCGGTAAGGCTTGGTTCTGGTCCCCATGCTTTCGACCTGCGTATTGCGATACAGTCGCGTCAGAAGGCTCGTGCCACATCGGAGGAGAAGACACGCACAGGGCGGCCTTGATTTGCTCGTCTTCCGCCGACGCTGGTTCCGAGTCAGAAGACAGGGTGGAGGTCAATTCGATGTCGTCCAGACTATTTTGCATTGCCTGTCTGGGTGTGGAGGTCACCATGATCTCGTCCAAATCATCTCGAATCGCCTCTCGAGGCGAATCGAAAATATGAGGACATTCCGGACGGAGCGGCTTATGCCACCACAGGAAGATCACCATCAATGAGAGGACCGCCATGCAAACGGTGTCGAGTTCGACTAGCGTGACCGCGAGTCCCTTGGAACCGCGGACTATGACCTGAAGCATGAACCAGACGAGTTGGAGGGCAAGGATGGCCTTTCCCAACCAATCGGATTTGCTCTTGTCCCTGATTTCTTTGATTGTGATGTATGGATTCGTGATTTTCTTTTGTCTGCAATACCGCAGGAAGTCATCGGAATACAGCGTGGTCTTGGTGCCGTTCTGGTCACGGTATACAAAGCCTCCCATCTGGGCAAAGAAGCTGTGCGTCATCGACCATTCATACCCCTTGCCTGCCGTGGGATGTGGATCAGCTCCGAACACGAGCATTCAAAGGTGGCGTACTACGAAATTCTTTCACCTTTTTCGTCGCTGTCCACCACTCCCGAATGGCATACGCGATCATCGCCTCTGGGGCTAGAAACGATAAGAGGATGCATACGATCTTGAACCAGAGAGACGCTTCGCCGCCGTCTCGAGGAACATTGAAATGGACCGTGTGCCATACGCAGATCAACAAGGTCAACGCGCAGCTACCCAGGATGCTCCACACGCTCCTGGACGTCCCATCGAGCGGCGGGCAACTGGAAGAGCTCGTTGTGAGGTCGATGACAGCCCCTTTGGCGACTCGGAGCTCAGAAGCACAGAGCAGGGCGAACAAGAGATGAATCATGGTAGGGAAGCGATGAGTCGAATGGGTGCCCACTTGACCGTCTCATCCGCTGCTTTTGTAATCGTAGCCTCCAGGTCCCTACACTGCAATGTATGCGAGCCAGTTGGCTCAAAATTCCTGTGATCCACCGATAAGTATATCATGGGCGGCATGAGCGCTTGACCTGAAACGTGCTAGGGTCCTCCTTGATACGGAATAAAGGGGTGAAAAGTTCCAAGTCGGACTGTCACAGGCACAAAATGGTTCGGCAAAACAGAAAGTCGATCGTATCGTACGACATCTTTAGCACTGGTGAGTCTGGTCCTGTGGTGACTCGGTGAACACCGCCTGGAAGGGAAATCATCCTATACCTACCTGGCAGTGCGCAGCGAGAACGATTGACCCATTCTAGTTCTCTATGCCACACCGGCCACCCGCAGTTGCAACTATGACACCTTTCCCCTTGTTTGCGCTTGTGCACAGGAAGAGGATTTAAGTTTGCTTGACATTCAGCGTGCATATACCAGACTCGGACCCGCAGCTTTCGCAGGTCCGTCCGAACGTACAGCCGATAAGTTGCGTGCATTCAGAAGAACGTAATTCAGCACAGGAGGCCGCCCGGACCTCGAGAAACAGTGAATTGGTATTCCGCCGCTCAAGGAAGACTTTTCTCGTGTCGAGCCTTGAGGTACCCGTGGCGAGCGACTGGCACGCACGGCATTGTCATGTCACGGTCTATGCACCGCACGTCAAATCCTGGACGCCATAGGCAGTTCGTGGCAAGCCGACTTACAGTTGCAGATTTGAGATAGTGCTATGTGCACGCCCCTCGGACGCAGCTAACTTCAGGAACATCCAAGGCCAGGTTAAAAACCAAAATGCACCTCGGAGGCCAGATAGCGCAGAAGTATACTCTTTGATCACACGACTTGTGTCACCCAGCAAGTTACGCGCAGACCGGCCCAGACAAACGTAGGCGGAAGAACAGGTCCTGATCAGTGTTTCTGTCCCACGTACATCTTCCTACCTGAATCATCAGAGGTATTGCATAGAGCGCACACGTGGCGTGGACCATACTACATAGGATGTGTAAACCTACAGGTGAGGGATGTAGACAGTCCAGGAGACGCTCTGATGTGCAGAACATGGCAGTTCACGAAGGCTTGCAAGCATCAGGCCTGCGAGAACGGCCCGGGATATGACACCCGAGATGACTGCAACTAGCATGATTGCAGGAAGTGCCACATCAAGCATCCGATGAGTCATCCGATCGATGTCCACAATGAGAGACACAACGAAAACAAGAAAAGTAGTGAAAATGGTAGACACAAAGAAAAATGGTATCCCTGTCGCCAAAACAAGCGAGGCAACACGCCATAGAATCTTCTCCGCCATTGTAGGAAATTCGAAGTCCCAGGCAATGAGGTGGAGGGCCCCGAGGATCACCCAGGTCACACAAAGTGAGACCATGGCAAAGGCACTATTCTCATTCTCACTCTTGAGCACCAACTTGTCAAATCTAGAAAATGGTTTCACCTGTTCGAGACCAAGATCTCAGCTCTTCATCAAAAACAGGCGCGAGAAGATACGAACGTTTGAAAGCTTGGCTACTTCTCCATCGCTAGATTTACGTGCGCAGGTGAACCAGGATGTCAACCAATCGGGAAAAAATGGTTCCGGCTTCCATGCGTTTGATCTGCGTATCACATTGCAGTCATCTCGGGGTTGATTGCACGACGGAAACACGTACAAGGCCTTTTTCCACTTGTCTTCGGCCAGTGCGGGAGATAGGTCGGATGTCACCTTGATGTCTGAACGTTGTTCAGACTCGACATGACCTACATTCTGACTTGCATGAAAAACGTGTGGGCATTCTGGGCGGAGTGGCTTGTGCCACCACAAGACGATGACCAAGAGCGAGAGTACGGCCATGCAAACCGTATCCAGTTCGACCAGTGTGATCGCAAGGCCCCTCGAACCGCGGACCACGACCTGCAGCACGAACCACGTCAACTGGATGGCGAGGATGGCCTTTCCTAGCCAATCCGACTTGCTCTTGTCCCTGATGTGTTTCACCCTGACGAACGGATTCGCGACCACGTTCTTCTCACAGTGCTCCAGAAATTTGAGGGAATCAATCGTGTCCAACTCATCTTCGTCGTCTTCATCGTTTTTCTTATTCCCGTCACGATAAACAAATCCGTTCATCTCGGCAAAGAAGCTGTGGGTCATCGACCAGTTATACCCTCTCTCTGAATTGGTCCCGGGATTCGTCAGACACTACAACAAATGTATTCGTGGCAACGGACATACCGCGAAACTTCAGGACATTTTTGTACGCAACCCAGCATTCCTCACTAGCAACTGCGACCACCACCTCCGGAGCGAAAAAAGATCCCAAGATGCATCCAACCTTGACCCAAGCAGCTCCCCACCGAGTATATTTCCGAAAGACCGAAAGATGGAGCGTGTGCCACACACAAATCAGCAAGGTCACTGCGCAGCTACCAAGAATGCTCCACACGCTCCGGGACGTTTCATCGAGCGGTGGGCAGCGGTCGGTGTTCGTTGCGTTGGTGCTGGCTCCTTGGGAGAGCTGGGCGAGATAGAGAAGGGTGATGATATGGGAAACCATGGTACGACCGGAAGTGGAGGGTTCGAATGCGAACGCTCTTATCTTGCCATCGCCTGCAGGGCGCCATGCATGGTCGTGCGAACCAGGGAAGTCCTAAAGGAGGCTGGCGAAATTTGTGTGAGTCTGTGACCGCCCAACGAGTCTGGTCATATTTGGTCATATTAGTTGCTGTGGTGAGCGCTTGACCTCGGTTCCACCAAAGTCCTCTATACTTTAACATGATCCGAAAACGGTTTCGTGCGTTCTTAGGGAACTGATTCACCGCAAAGGTGAGACGGATGCAAGGGGACTGACATTGTACCTACCTGTGGAAGTGGCAAACAGGTTGGCAGGGAATGATGGCGGACGTCGTGATTAGACGTACCCCTGCGCGTGTTCCTGGACCTAAGACGATCACAACGGGCATATGAAGCGCTGCGGATGTGGTCTTTATTTCGTGATATTCATGCACGGTCACGCGCCAGGTCGTAGACATGCCGAATCCCCGAGAAGAGTTCAACGTTCATGCTTTATGGATAACACGGATGTTGTGTTCTCGTTTGTGCGTGGAATGCTCGGTCGGAGTTACTCGACCAAATTAAACCAATCAAACTCCGCCGACCTCGCGCGCCTTGCAAGGGACCGGTCCCACTCCATTTCGACCTGAGGCACCTGCCTATCTGTTGGAGGTACGTCGCGGCCTTTTGTCGTCCCGTATACCAACGGAGGCTTCCGTCTAGTTTGACTGCTTGGACGTCTCTCCTTTATGATTTCTCGGCGCAGACATCGGTTTCGATCATCGTTCGCACACGCCAGCGAGAGTGGCTACCGACGGTAGTAAGTGAACCGGCCGCATATATGCACTTTTCAATGATTCTGGACGCAGCTACGTCTACTCCGTTTTGTCTTTGACCTGGGTCTCATGGTCACTCATCTCGTTATTTTTGTTACGTGCTCGAGCCACTAGCTCTCAGTGTTCCAAGCGTCCACCACAGAGCAAATAGCCACCCAGGCGTGGTGGACGAGGACGGTGATCCAAAGGTCTTTTTCGCAGCGCGGCTGTCACTTCCGATGATTTTTCGCCTTTAAGATCGGTGAGTACCATCTTGTGAACGAGTAGGTACCTACTCAATGGTCGGCAAGGTCATGCTCGCCGGTGGCTTACTCGCACGGTTAGTGCGGCTTTTCGACTCGATGTGGGAAGATCTCGTCGCGGCTTGCATCACCGCAGGCCTTGATTCTTCCAGTGAACCCGTGACACGCGAGGTACTTACGCCCCCGACACGTACCATGCCCCGCTCACCCATCTCGCTTCCAGACTGCCTACTTTTAAGACATCACCTTTGCGCACCCAACCATCATCGACCTGGCGCACTCCTGCATGACGGATGGTAATCAGACGTACGCTCCCGCTCGTCTAGTGAGCGCTCAATCTCCTTACGAGCGACCCACGTGAGTCGATCGATGCGGGGTTCGGATCGACGTTGAGACGCCTGTGCGACTGAACGGGTAGGACGGGCGTGAGCATAAGTCCTAGTGGGGCGAGCGTGGTGGATACGAGCGTTGTTGGGGAGATGTCCTAAGCAGACGGTTGGGACGTGTCTCGCTCCGCTACTACCCCGAGGAATGACTGATGAATATCAAGCTTCTCAGCGTTGTTCGAGACATCGTGATTCGTGGACAGGAATCGAACGCGCTCGCTCGCTGGTCCGAACTGCGCTGGATAGGATCAAGACGACGGCCGCGACTGAACACCGTAAATTCATGGCAATATTTGTGACCAGCCAGCGCCTCTGCACGAACTTCAGTGTCAGTGACGGGTCCATGCATGTCAGTAAGGCTTCCTTGTAAAACGAAACCTATTTGCCTGATTCGTCGTGGCAGAGGTTCTATGTTCTTTATTTTCGTTGTGCGGGGCAAACGTAGGCCGTGAGGTCGACCTGCACGTACCATCGCGAACTCGGACGGGGCCTTGAAGCTTCAATTTGATTCAATTTGAACTCCCGGACAGTTACTGCGTGGTTATCACGTACCGGCATCAACTGGGTCGGATACGTTCACTGGCACTGGACTCGGATGCGCGCGGTCGATTCAGACTGGCACCGAAGACTGTCGAAAACGTCACTGAGCGCCGTCAATGTGTTATCTTTCGATGGGCACCAGACTTGGACTGGACTATCACCAGCGCGGATCCGCACGGGTCACACCGTGCTCGACCGGGTTGCGGTGTCCACGGGCAGCTAACGGCGTCTTGCACCTTCTGCGGATTGACACGGCATTTTCTATCTTGTCTTCCAGAACCAAGCCTGTCCTCCGCGGTCGAGAGACGGCGACTGGCTCGGTATCTCCCTCCCTCCTGGTGGTGACTGTCGCCGGCGGGCCACTCGATCGCGTCGATTTTGTGAACACCGAGCATTCTGAGTGCCGGGCATCTTTGCTGGATATGCTCGCTCGCTCGTTCAATCTGATGCGCACGTACGCTCCGCGTGTTCAGGTGGTCGACTTCTGTTCGGGCACGACTGGGCTCAACCGCCACTTCTATGAGTAGCAGGTTCGCATCCTCATATAGTCATTACGCCGTCTTGGACCGTCTCATCGAAACTCAAGGCTGCTAACTCCCTCAGACCCACCACTCCTGTGGCGACTTCTATTCTCTAGCATATAGGATGGGTTCATATTCGATAACGGGCACTTTGGTACGTTGACGTCTTCTCAGATCCGCGACCACGACAAGGAGCATGTACTGCTTCTATCTTTCGTCTGTTGCATTTTAACAGATTGCTCCACCCCTCGCCCAAGTTGCGCAGCCAAAAATCGAATCGCCTTTCTGAACTCGTCATCGCACCTAGAAAAGGTAGCAGTTCAATCTAGCGCGTATATCGTACACTAAGAAGTACGCCGTGTTCTTGGTCGCCCTTGTCAAAAGGTAGCAGGGTCACATAATAATCTCGATCTACTTGTCGTTGTCCGGCCGGACCAAGATGATACTATCTTGTAGGATCAGCCTCCAATACATGGGTTATTGTCTACATCTCTACGATGTTCATGGCCACCTTTTCCTGATTTCAGCTAAACTGTGGGTCATGCTTCACGATACTTGCCTTGGCTGTCCGAAACCTGATGGATACCTTTTCATGCCAGTCAGCGATACACTGCATGCCATCTTCCAAACTAATTCATACCACGTGTCGTGGGGCATGCCCCCGACGCTTCACGGTTAACAAGATCTATGGGGCTTGCATGCACTGTGCTCGCAAGGAGCAGTGATAAGAGTGCAGTGAGGTGAAAGTAGAGTGGACCCAGCTGCATTTCTTGGGGTTTGCGCTTCTCAATGATGTTGTACTCATCGAAGCTGGCTTTATATGTTCACGGTATTGGCTGTATCTGATGCCATCATCACTTGGACTGCAGCTTGCAGGTCCGCACCGGGGCATCCTTGTTCTTGACCATCCAGTGCTCACCATGGCAGTGTTACAAGAGTTCGAGACGACCAATTGGACTGCCCACATAGCCAACCGACCGCTGGATTCCCACTGGCGGCTCTGCAATTTCAAGATGGCAGTCGGCCATCTCAATCAATACAGCATCCCGCCATCCCTTAGATAACGCACTGCGAGAACGATTAAACCTTGTTCGGTCTTGTTGATCCTTTGGACTGTGCATTCTCTCGGCCACAGCCACCAGGCGTGCGCGCGAATGGTGGTCCGGACTCCGAATGGGCATCTCTCAGAAACCAAGTATTCTCAAGTCATCAAGAGGTGGTAATAGAGGTTCACTGCGCCTATCGTAACTCAGTAATGCAGAATATAACAAATGTGTATTTTCTTCCCTGTACCTTGTCACAAGTCCTCGATAGCCATTACTTTGGGGAGAGGTAAACTAGGTTCACGGAATTCGCACACTGAGAATCTGCTCACTCCGGTCTGGGTTAATAATTACGCTTACCACTACCTTTTCCTAAGTTCAGCCAGAATCTGGACAACCTGATCGATGCCATCGGATTTGGAGATACTTTCTTGCTCCAGTCAGCAAAGTCAGCAACGTTAAGTCATTTGTCAAGGGAATCCATACCCCGTTCACCGATACTGACGATCTCCTTTGCTTCAAGATCTATGGGGCTCGCATAAACCTATAGATATCCGCGTGTAACCCGTGTTGTGGACGCGTTCAATCCAAGGACGTTGTCGACGCGCGTGTTAAGTTGTACGTGGGCGATGGTGACTGGTGTTGATCATCAACTCTGGGATGTCCGCCTTTCGCCCACAGCCTCGCTCGTGCCCATGCGCAGCAGCAAAGATCCGATCACAGGACCACCAATTCCGACTTGAAAGTTCATCTGGCG
>JBBPMC010001562.1:0-10212 GCA_038090115.1 Strobilomyces echinocephalus | reverse complement strand
GTTGAACGACTTGATGCGTGATGACGCGTCGTGTTTTTTCGTCGTGGGTCTCGCGATGGGGGCGATCGCCCCACTGCGGCGTCGTGATTCGCCAAGCGCGCGATGAGGCCAGGCTGGACTGGACTCCGGTTCGCTGCATGCGTTGACGCTCCCGCGTTGGCTCGCAATCCGAGTGGACCGCTACCTCCCACCCTCCGGGCCGCGCACGCAAGACGACACAAGGAGATCCCCGAACTCGCGAAAAAAAAAGCAACGACGACTGTTCCGAAATCCCACCGACGTCCCCATGCCACGAGGACGCGACTGAGAGGACGCGACGCCGGAACGAACGCTTCGTCGTCGTCTGGCTTTACCGCGAGCGGTGTGCTCTCCAGAGCGTGGCTCGGTCTCGGGCTGGATTGAACTCGGCTCGCTGCGTGCGTAGGAGCAAGGGCGACGTGTGCGTTCGCTCGCAGTCGAATTCCGACGGTCTCCTCCCTTCCACGGCGCGCACGGAGATCCCCGGCGGACCCGCAGAAAGGACACAACGCCGCTCGTGGCCTCGGAGGCCTGGCAGTTGGAGACGGCTCGCTCGTTCGCTCGTATTAAGCCCGCGCAGAACACGACGCGCCCGGCAAGTTCCCTGTGTCCACACCCTTTTCTCTCGCCGAATCTTAGCGCGGCCGCGGCGCTTCGAGAGACCAGTCGGGATCGACGTGCACGTAGATGGCAACTAGGGGCTGACTTCGATTCAGAAGTTCTCGCGTTCGTCCCGTATTGGAAGGCGGCCCCCTAGTGCCTGTTTGAATCGGGAGTAGAACGCTCGGCGACGAATGCATGGACGCTCAGCGCTCAGCAACCGATGCGAGCTGCCGTCGGGCGGGAGAATCATTCTTCAGCGGGACGACGGTCGGGGCGCCAATTGGGTACATGCTTCGGGCGTAATTCAGATTCCGTCGCCGACGTCTACGCAGCGCGCAGCGCCCTTCAAGACCCTTGATAGAACCGCAAGTTCTGAAGCACGGCGAGCAGACCTTCCCGACGTGGACGCGCGAAATGCCGAAGCAAGGCATTGAACCGCGGCTGTCATGGCAGAGGCAAAACAGAAACCTGCAGGGCGATCAAAGATCTCCGCTGCGTCTGCCCGTCCCGGTCATCTGCGTTGGCATCCTCACAACTCGAATGACTCGTTGGCGGCCATCGCACGTACATACAATCACCCGGTCGTTTCTTGAAACTCTGGCAACCAATTCAACGTCGGCAGAGGGCGTTTTCTGGTTCGGGAACACCGATGGACGGAGATGTCCGTTGGTATCATCGTCGCAGCTCTCCCGACAGAAGAGTATCGGGGTTTTCCGAGCGTTGCCTGCTGCACTACTGAATTGCCACCAAAGGGGATCTGGAAATAACACAAGGACGTCTATATCGTAACCCACGCGGACACAGCGCGGACATGTGATGATGGTCGGTCGGGTATAATAACGCGCTGTGGCGTTGATCCTGATCCTATAGCCAAGGGAGCGCGAGAGAAGCAGCACGGAGGAAGTGATTCGGACGCAACGATCGCCGGCAAGTCGCGAGCCCATTCTCACGACCATCCATCGGGATTTCTGCGGCGCAGAGGCAAGGGTATCCATGGCGCGCGGGATTTGGAACGGGTACCATGCTTGCTCGTACGTGGGTTTGTCAGGCCGACTTTGCGTATTTTGGCAAGTCTTGGGGAGGGAGTTGACGTGAGAACGGACAGATCGGATGCTATAGATAAGAGGGTGCATCACCTCCAGAGGCCTGCCCAAGCTACTAGTGCCGCGATAGCAGATGAAGCAACTGACATTGCAGCAAATGCATAAGGCATATCTTCCATGTGGCTTTGTAACTTTATAAATTTGATATAGAACGCGTCGATTAGCCCGAAACAGAAAGGGTGGGTGAACATACGTTCATTCCAAACAGTCCAGCAACGAGAGCTCCCGATCCAAGGCCCATCGTTCCAATAGAGACCTAATGTGATCTGAGTAAACTGGAATTTCATTTCCAAAAGAAAAGCACGGACTTTAAGGTCCAAAGCGAGCAACGCATTGCGATTTGAGTCCAAAATGAGCTCGACGATTTCCTGGGTGGATTGGACGTTGGCCTTTTTTACCACGGGGTCAACACACGGGTTTGGCTGTGCGGGATTAGCACACCTCGATATTTTCGGCCTCGTTGACTATTTCCTCGACCTGCTTGGAAAAGAATTCGAGCAACACCTCGAGTTCATCATGCTCGTGCATGTCACGAGGCGAACCATTCTTCTTATCCGTAAGATACATGGCATTCAAGTCCTCATCTATACGTAACATTAGGATATGACAGGTGCGAAGATCGAGACGGACCCTGTTCCAGAACTTCTTCTAGGGCTTCCTGGACCTATTTACGAAAAATGAGGTTGTGAGAGGAGGGTGGCGAGAGACGTACGAGAGTGGCCCGATTTTTGAACGCGGCGAGGCGCCTTGAGTAATGGAGGAGTCGTTTGAACTTGTCGTGGTTGATGTCGTCTTCGAGCTCGGCCAAGAGACCGCCAACGAGGTTGCGGATGAAGACCATCTCCGCCTCGAGTGCGCTCAGAACGGAGAGAAGGATTGACTCTATCGCTCTATAGGACATGTGAACAAGGTCGGCAGGCCAAGAGGCTATGAACGGACCTGAATTCGTAAGGAGCGCCGCTGCCACGGGCCTTGAGATTGTGCTGTCGGGAAGTGAGGCTGCTAAAGGGGATGATCGCCGCACTGATGCCCTACCTCGAGGTGATATAGGAATACGGAGTGGAGCCTGGAGTCATTTGATCCGAAGGTGTCGAAGAGGACGACTGTATCGGCCTTGACGAGAGCTCTGATGTGTAATATGTTGATCTGGCGGGAGGTGAGCGAGGGTGAGATGAAGGGTCGGAGAATGCGGACCAGGATGGCCTCTTTACGGATGAGGATAGTAGGTACCAAGTTTGGGACGCGGGAATCAATTTTGCGGAGGTCACGGGGCTGGCAATACACGTCAGCGGAGGTTGATGACGTCCACGACTGAATGGTAACCAGACAGACTTACGTTGAGACGGTGTTCGTTGCATAAGTCAGATCTCTTGAACTGACCGGAAATGCTCTTGACCGCGCCTGATTACGTCGTGAGCTCGGACGGAGAGGGTGACAGATGAGAAAATGTCGGGACCTCGTTCGTCTATGATGGTGCCTAGAACGCACGTTGGTGGATGGGACGCGAGCTCGGGTGGGTCACTCACAGCGGAGCATGAGGTCGGAGGGGAGCCTGCTCTTCATGACTTTGTCGAGGATCGCTGCTTTGGCGTCCTCTTCGGATGAGGCGAGGACCGGCCTCGGGTTAGGGTTCGGCTTGAGGAAGGCGTTCCATGCGAAACGACGTGCAAAGGCGACGGGACGAGACAAGGACCGCATTCCACGAAAGGACCAAAATCAATTTGCCCATAGAAAATTGCCTGAAACAGTGGGGGGTCACAGCTGTCCCGAAAAGGAAATTCCCCACATCGCGAGTGGGGGTCGTCTCGGCTTGTGCTCTGCACGGAGCTAATTAGAGTACGCTCCTTTATCTACCCCCGCCATGCCGTTCTCCTCCCTCCCCCACAAGGCCCTGCCATGTCTGACACCCGCAGACTCCTCGAAGCCGCCGTCGCCCTCTCCCAGCTCCTCTCCCTTCACAACATCCCCCACGCCTTCCACGGCAGCATACTCACCGCCCTCATCTCCGACAGTCCTCGCTGTGACGTCCGTCTTTCCTCCCTCCCCCTTGCCCTCCTCACCCTCCCTGTAGGAGATGTACTGCATCGTCGAGGGCGGTTCTACACACCCCTTTCGCCGCGTCCGCCAAGCGGTCGCGAACTGCGAGTATTTCACGACGACACACTCGCCGTGGAGCAACCGGTGCGTCCTCGTCTGACGCGCCTCTCGACGCTCGTGACCCATTCCGCACAGCCTACACGTCACCTACCGTCGTCTGATACCACCCATCGAGGTCCGCTCGTGTTTGTGTCCCACCCATACCGCGCTCACCCGTCCCAGATCGAAATCTTGCCCGCGGGCGAACACGGCCCCCGAAGGCTAGACACCTCCACGACCATGAGGATAAAAGGGATTCCCTTTTTGACCCTCTCAGAGTTTGTTCGAGACAAACTCAAAGCCTGGGCAATGCATGTTCGTCCTGCTCAAACCTCGCCTCGGCTAACTCGTACACACAGACGCGGCTCAGATCGCGACGCGAACGACATCGTTTACACGATCTGTCGATACTGGAATCGTCTCGACATCAATCGTCTCCCTGAACATGACATGAACCAGTTCGTCACTTCTTATCGTACGGCAGCCCTATCGTGGGCTGCCCTCAAACGAAAATATGGCATGTGATGCACACCCCCACCCTCGCTGTTAGGGTCCCTGGCGTTTACACGCGCGGGTGTGATCGAGTCACTGCGGGCTGGTCGTTCCTATCTGATCGATACCCATTCGAGAGCACGTCCGACGGAGTGTTACTCGCCCGCGAGCTTTTCGCGATTCGTAGCAAAAGCTGTAACTTTATGACACGTCTGGCAATACACCCGGCCGACTTCGTTCGTGCGCTCATTGGCCTGTCATCGTCTATAACACTATTCTATAATTGCTCATGCTGGCACCGCCTTGCAGCGAAAGTGCCCGACGGCTCGGATCCATCATGAAATCAGTCCCAGGGGGACGAATGGGACGCGTTGACGTTTTTGACACGCGCAATTGAGTTTGCGCGCCCTAGCGTCTAGGACGCGCAGCCAATTTTCCCATTTTCGTTCGTAGCCCTCACACGTGCCTCGTCGTTCCCAAGTATGGCAGTCCGGAGCGAACACAACGGAGAACCTGCCGCGCCGCTGGGCGTACGAGAGGACCGTGACGGGTGGGGCAGGCGACCCTGGCAGGGAAGACAAACTTCACGTCCATCCAACGGTCGGAATATGTGCCTCGATTACCCCCTCTCGCGCCATCGACCGATCAAGGTGCACCATCGTCGCCCGTTCGAGGGTGAGTGGAGACTGTGGAGTGCGTGGTGGACCCTGCGTTGGAGCCGGGGCCCCTACGAGTTTCCATGGGGCGAGGTCGCTGAGCCCAACTGGCAGTCTTCGGAACCAAACGGTTGGCGGACCCCAGCTGAGGTCCCGTGACGTTTCAGGGACCGGACGACCCGACGATGGATGAGGACGATCGAGCCGCGGACCGCCAACGAGGGCCGTTCCACAAGGAAGCATCGATCGATGACGCGGGTGTGGGGGGAATGACTCCACGAGTCTATGTAAGGTCTGAAAGCGGACGGACGATTGCTCCAGCGATCCTGCCACCGGACGCGCGCGTGACTCGGCGTTGGGCAACGAGGCCCCCCCTTCGAGTGCGAGATCCTTCCAGGACGCACACGCTCGGAAAAAGTACACCGCCTGATTCGGCGATCGAGAGACGCGATCGGGGTCGAGAGTACGGACGTGGAACTCGGCGCAGGTAGGCCTACCAGCGAACCCGCCCGAGCCCGTGTGGTCGTCGGCTCGGAGCCAAGTAAAGTGGCTCGTGACGCGATCGAACGAATCGTCTTCTTCGACCAATCTCGCTCTCGGATCCCCGTGTTTCGAGAGGAAAACGAAGTCGACGAGTCGACAAACGTCAAGCTGCACGTTGCATGACCGTGGTGGTGGGCCACGATGGTACGTACAGCAGTATGTGTCGCTTGGCGACGGAGGTGGTCTCGGCTCGCCACAAATGAGAAGAACATCGGACGGGACGGCCGAGCGGAATGGGGTCGCGAGGAAATAGGCTAGCAACCCGCGCGTCTAGACGCAGAGGGCTTGAGTCATTGTCGTCCAGAGCCGCGCACCGCGGTGGTCCGGACGGAACAAGTCGCGTTGTCCTGGGCGTGCATTCGACCAGGACGCAACTTACTACTCTTTTTTTCCTTTCTCAGTTCTTTGGCTTGGAGAACTGCGGCCAACTTGTGGCCAAGACGTCCCAAGATCCGAGTCACATCTAGAAGGCGTTTTGCCCCTGCGTAATGCGAACCTTGGCCATCGCGCGCCTACTAACTGACAGCCCGGACCACGGAGATGATCGTGCGCGAGGGACGTTTCTCTGAATCGTCCTCCGCGAACGTACGCGGACGATGACATGTGACAAGATTCTCAAAGCGACCCTGCAAGAGATGATGGAAGGAGGAAGAAGACTCGCCCTGGAGAGAACCAGTTTTTTTCCCTGAAAGGAATGCCTCGGGACGGTTCTACCGGCGACCCACTCACAAGTCCGTCGTCCGCGGTTGCAAGACGGCTTGGTACCTGTCCAATGTCAAAGTTCACCAGGGCACGCTGGACGTTGGTCATCTGACTCGCCTCGCCCGGGCCGCACACTCGTTGAAATGGTGACTCACGAGGGAGTAGGTCACGGGACGACGGAAGATCGGAAACGCGTCTGTCGCGTGAACGCGTTCTTTTTTCCTTCAGCCACCTCGAGAGCGAACCACCATCCAGTCCCAGCCTGGACATGCTCATACTTTGTTTTCGCTGGGCGGCTCATTGGTTCGGGATTCCACATCGTCTGGCAGGAGGTCCGAATCACCTCGGACTCTCCCTAGTCGGTGGGCCGCCAATCGGGCTGGATGACAATTTTATTTGGTTTCATCCGCGATACCGCAGAGACGGTTCGGACCCTCGGGTCGCGAAACAACGACGATCGACGTCAAACACCTCACGCGAGACAGTGATCCAGTGATCGACAGACGACGTCTCGGCGCCACCGGTCGAGCACGTCGGGTCAGCGACCTCGCTCGTCGATCATCTCGGCTGTCCCCCCCTCGACAACTAGGTTTCATCTACCGCTCTGGGGCAATCATGCTTGTTAGAGTCTGAAACAAACGATCATGTCTTCGAGTTCACCGTGATCTGCGGGACGAACCAGGCCCTATCCGTCACGGTGTTCAATGTCGCCAACAATTAGATATAATACCCATACTCTAGTACCCGCATACGTCATACGAATCCAACCCCAGGCAAACTTCGCAACCCCCTGAGAGCTCGCCCTCAATGTGTCACCAACTGCCTCAGTCGCCTTTCCTCGATCCTCGGGGCGAAATCCACCTCAAACGGCTCGCACTTGAACGTATTTCCGTCTCGAAATGCGTCCGGTCCGAGATTGATCGGGGCGTCTGGCCTTTGAGAGATCCGGAATGCCCACAGCAACGACGCCAGGTTGATGAACAACGATCGATTCGCGACGTGTTGGCCGGGGCAAACTCTGCTCGCATCGTCAAGACGCGGGAAGCGAAAGCGCCAGAACGCGACGTACCTTCGGCCGAAGCCGTATGTAAAGAAATGCATGTCCTTCCTCACGTGTCCTTCTTCCGTGAGCCAACGCTTTGGATCGAATGTCTCAGGATCTGGGAATGCAACAGGGTCGCGCGAGATCGACCTATGTTATGAAACGACAACATAAAGTTAGGCAAGAGGTTACCTCGGCAAGGACTGATACTGTGCAAGGACGTACCAATGGCACGCCAAGACAGTCGCCCCAGCAGGAATGCATTGACCCCTCTGTAACGCATGACCATCAGAACCGTCGCGGGTGACATGGATAGGCAGGAGTCATACCCAAGCAATATCCTTTGTCGCTCGGTGCGCAAAGCCTTGCGTACGACTGTTCAGACCCTGTACCGCTCTCGAAAGATAACAACAGGAAACCTACCCAGCGGCGCCACAGGTCTCCAGCGCAATGCCTCCAGCATAAACGCTTGGAGTTGAGGGAGCATATCCAAGTCTCCGAACATGGGCGCTGCATGCAATTTGGAATTCCTAGATACAGTATATCACAAAGCAAACGTACCTCTGTCACTCCCGACCACATTATCTAGTTCCTCTTGGACGCGGGCTTGGGCATCAGGATAACAGGCTGCAGCCATGATCATGATGGTGATACCGGATGCGGTCTGGAATGTCGCGTTTCAATCCACTCGGAAGCATAGAACAAGGTGGGCTAAAACGTACGGTGTTCGAACCCGCCGCAAACAGGGTACCAGCAAGGAAGGCCATCTCGTCGTTGGACAATTGGTGATCACCAGCGTGTTCAAGGAGCGTTTTTGCAAATGACGGACCGGCGGTATTCGTTGCCTAGAGCATGGCGGGAATAAGCTGGGTATGATTCGACTATCATATGATCATCACGCACCATGTCATTTCTGACCCGATTCATCTGGTCCCGGAAGAGTGTTATTATATATTGATGGAACTCCTTGAGTTGCCGACCATATCCCGGCACATACTTCACCCATGGGATACGATCCACGAGATACGCTCCGGGTCTCATTGCCTTTTCAAAGTTCGCGGACGACTTGTGGATACGTACGACCTCTGGATCATCGTTGGACGTCGCCGACGTCTTTCCATATGTGAGACGCAAAATCACCGATGCAGCGTATCTAAGAGAAGACTCATGATCAGGTTACTGCCGCATTATATACGCCTTGGGTGCTCCCACGGGCCAATTCGAAGACGTACCGTTGCGCATGTCGTACATGGTGCTTTGGATCGTCCAACAGGTCGAGAACGACGTCCTTGGCGGCATCCGCTTGAATTTCTTCGTACGTCTGTGCCACCTTGGGCTGGAGGTGGGTATGCACTGCACGCCTGAGACGTCTGTGCCGCTCTCCGGCATGTGCGAGAAGAATGTTCAACCCTCCAGAGAACAGCTCAGCTGCCGCGATCTGGTCTGGGCGGTCAACGAGCGTCGCGCCCTCTCTTTCCATGATCTCCGCCGCTGACTGTAAACGCGTTAGGATAGAACCGTGGCGAGCGTAGGAACGAAGGTACGTACGTCCATACGCCCGACGATGATGTAGACATGGCTGCCCTGTCGGAGAGAGATGACGGGGCCGTACTGTTCGACCAACGCGGTCAGCCTGAGCGGGATCCTGAGAAAATGTTGAATTAAGTCGATCACTCCGAGTTTGACGAAAATGAACGAACAAACGTACTGTTTCTCTGGCATCGCGTTCTCCCACAACCACGTCGCCGGTGGACCGGGGGGAAGCGGGACGCCATTCTTGTGCGTAGGACTGGCGATAAATGTCCTAGAGAGGACGATCGCACCTCCAGCAAGGAATGCCCATGGAATGACAGAAGACGCGATGCTCGTGCCGTTTTGGCCAAGGTGCATTGACATCGGTACAGCGTCGAATGTAAACTCTGTGTGTTATGGAGATGTGAATCTTTGAAAGGACGATATGAAGCGTTGTTATGACCTCCGAGTCCATCTGCAAAAGGGTTTATATGCTTTTCTCTGATCAAAGTGTGAAATCATCGTCACGCGTGCCGATGAAGTTGGTCCGTGCGACCGCATCGGACGATGGTCATGTCCGACCCTGATCGGACGGATTCCCTGGGAAATTCATACCGCACATGGACAGAATCATGTGATACAACATCATTTAGGGGCTTCTTCTCATCTTAAGTACCGAAGGTCACTACTAAGAGTTCGTCCGTCGAGGAGCAGTCCCGTTCATACTCTCAACTGATGATATCTGCAGACACTTGAGCCATTTTGTTTCACGTGGCTCTTGGCCATCCAGACATGTTTCTCTTGAAGAGGTTCTGCCGAGCCCGACCCCGAGGGATTCATCAATTCGGGGTATCGCACTTCAAAGTGCCGAGCTCGTATTGGTCGTACTAATCGGTAAGCATTGAACAATCTAAGCGCGTTCTCCCTTCATTCCGCTGGAGCATACACCGAATTCAGCCTCGTACATCCCCTTCTGCATCTGATCAGCCAGAAGCAGGCTTTAACTTTCATTCACTGCAACACGTTATGCCTTCTTCAGTGAAAAATGCACCGATATCCTGCCTGCTGAGGGTGCTTCTCTCATTGATGTTTGGTCCGAGGTGGAAGTCAAGAGGCTCGCATCGGTGATGTATAGAGAGCGCCCTATTTGAAGTTAACTGAATGCTGAACGCATGGCCGAGCACGAGCAATGTGGTGGCGATCCCCGGACACTACCGAGTTGGTATTCCGAACTCGACCAGGTAATCACGAGGCAGTCGCTCGCAGAGATGTTAGACAAGGGTACGTTCCCTACAGTCTATTCGGGCAGACAAAAAACGATACACTGGCAATCCCACGTGCCACCTACTACGATTCATAGTAATGGGTCATCAACTCTCTCAACCGTCCCTCCTCGATCCCTGAC